>JAOXNN020000004.1:5735482-5778325 GCA_028571205.2 Hydropsyche betteni
GAGTAAAATTAATCTGCGACATGATTCATGTAATAGTTCGATGATATTAAATTAAATTATGAGCCTATTTTTCCCACGAACTAATATAAAAAAATTTTTTTTCGAAATTGAATAAATTCGAAATATTCACAAGTTTTACGATAATATTGATTTGAGCATTTTGATGCAATTGACTTATAAAACGATTCAATTTGCGATTTTCAGTAATAAAAGTGGTTATAAAGTTGTAACGGAAGCGGTGATCTGCACCTGCTTCACTGCCTAATGTCCTTCGCCGATTTTATACTTTTTTGATGGCACCTATTATCCTTTTGCGGCTTTCTTTTTATTTTTAAATAAAAAAACTGAAGGAAATTATGTTATATATGATCTATTTTCAAACAAAACAATCTATGATTTGATGAAGAATCTTAAAAAATATTTAATATCGCAGAATGATAATAAAACAATTTGTAGTAATTTAGACTGCAGTTAATAAAATATTATTTATATATGTATATGAAGAATAACAGAATGATAGCAATTTATTAATGAAATTTGATTATAATGGATATGTCGTATGATGAATACATTAAATAATTCATGCACTGTATTGAAATTACACGAATATATGATTGATAGTAATCACTTCATTACTCTGTCACTTTTTCGTTTCTATTTTTATCCGAATGAATTAGTAAATATATAAATCATGAAATACGTCACTTTAAGTGAAAATTTATATTTTTAGTAGTCTTGATTTTCATTGATAATTAAAATTGAGCAACATTGAACCCAATCAGTAGTTAGATTAATTGAGTCAAATTCAATTAGTTCAATGTCTTGAAAAGTTTTTTTCTGCAATCAATGTTATACATATAACGATAATCATAATCAACAAAATAACTTCGATATAAAAAAAATAATCTAAAACTATTTCCACAATAAGAAATATCAATCCGACAATCTTACATTCAAAAATAAAAGCGCACCGAATAAAAATCAGGATGCTCTTTTTTTAAACACTTCCGCCAAAGCCGAGATGACTTCGCCCGTGCGACATTAGTCACACCCGACTCCCTTCAACAAAACACACACACAAAAAACGCCATACTTTTGTACGGCGCACATATTATTAATATTCCTATATGTGTATCGGGTCAATCAAGTCCAGGAATAAAGTGAATTACATCATCAGCGCGGGGCTGATTGTCCACGCGATATCTGATCGCACTAATGTGTGCGCCACTTTGTCCAACGGAGATATTTATCGGCTAACAAGAACGACCGTCTGATTACGACACATCGGATGTTATTAAGGGACCGAAATGTTATTTGGATACAATTTGTGTTCAAATTTATTCGGTGATCTTTTGGCTTTCGTTCTTGGAGCGGATCGATCCGTTGGAAACGGCGGATGTGTTTGTTCAAGGTTTTTTTTCAATGGATTCAGATTATAATACAGTTAAACTAATCAAAAAATAAAATAATATCTTCATTGCTACATATGAGATTTAATAAATGTATTTTGTGTTGAATAATCAAATGACCGAAATTTTAGAAGTGATTGTTAAATTTGTATAAACTTTGATGTGCATAATGTCTACCAGAAATCAATTTTCTAATGATAATGAGTGTGCTATACTAAAGTTTCATCTATATGAATGTTATAAAATCAAATTAAATTATAGGGACGTTGAACATATCGAACGTTTAGGTTTTTGTATAAGTTGAAAAGAAAATTTTATTATACAAATTATTAAACGGGTCTAATATCCTATAATATTTCATGGAAGTATTAATGGAGGCTATTTTCTTCTCTGTTGGTGGTTGATTGTGCGCTCAACGGCGATACTGTTAGTTGTATTTTCGAATACATAAAAGGACCATTTTATCCGATCCGTATTTATAATAATTTACTCATTTGAATCGACGAAACTTTTATGTAAATATTACCCCGTTTTTCGAAATTTATTCGATCGCATTATAAAAATTGACCGCAAAGTGAGGTCGGTTCGATATTTTTTTTTTCAGCTCCATTGAATGAAGAGTTCGTTGCGCTTCGAACCAGAGTGAAGTTATAACCCGTAATGGCCGGGAGTGGGTTGTAACACTTATAGAAACGAGATTCCGTTTATTGTTTTCGCTTCGAAATGTACACGATCCGACACTACACGTATCGGAGCCAATTACCAAGAGTATTTTTTCGTTTTATTAACATCGAATTTTTACATGTGATACATAATGCGTTCGATAATCGGATAAATATGTTCAAATTATTTTCAATATTCTTCCACATACAAATTCCACTAATCACAATCAGGATTAACTCAATTTTTTTTAACATATATATTTTTATATAAAAATTTTTGAAATTCAACTCTGATCTATTCGATCCACTATCAGACGAATCAATAACAGTATAAGTCGATCACGAGGAGGCAACGAGCACGTCCTTACCTTCCTCATGATCTCACTCCGGACCGTATAATTTAATATCACATTACGGACAAATTTTCACGGCCGTAATTCAATATAAATGTTTTGTTTTCCGCACTCGTCGGCCGAGTCACACTCTCATCGCCGTTTTGTACGCGCGGCGTCGATTGGAGCGTGACTCGTCCGGAATAGCTCTCGACCGGAAAATTAACAGCGATTTTCGAAAACGACACGACCGGAAAATAAAGTATGTTTCGAAATGTCGACGGGATTATCGGACCGCCTCTGCGATTAATAATCGATATCGAATGCGTGGATATTATTCAAATATAATCAACGTTCGATGTGTTTAATGGTCGGCTTTGCTAGATTTACGTTTTGATGAGCGTTACGGTTTAAATCGATTGTGAAATATTTCGGATCGTTATATGAATTATTTGAAAAAAGTAGGTTAAATTCATCGATATTTATACTATTATAAATATAAATATATTAAAATGCCTAATTTAGGACAAAATATTGGAAAATTTTCATATTTATGCATGATAACTCTTTCAAAATTAATCTAAAAAAAAATTAAAATTATTATTATTAATATAAAAACATTTTGTATCAAAATCAAATATTTGATGTTTTTTATAAGTGTAAAAAAAATATACAAATCCCAGAACGATTTAAAACCATAATGGTGTTTGTTTGAAAGTAGCGCCTTGGGCGTCAGTTGCATTGCTTCTCGCTTCAATCCCGTCCACAAATATGTATACAACGACTCTAATTTTCACATTACGAATAAATATCGTACGATATTTATATGTAATAAAGCCTGAAATGTTGCGGACCGAAAACGCTAAACGTGTGTCCATAAGGCGGGTTGTGAATGCCCATTTTTGTGTTCGGGCTCGCATCGAGAAAAGCGAGCCGATCGTGAGACCGATAATTTCGTTACTTTGCGTAATTGGTCAAAGGTAAAACGAGGCTGGTGGGGAAAAAATAAGTTTTCATTTTTTTTCGGTCGAGCTGGTAATGTTCCCCGTTACAAAATAGCAGCGGGGCTGTGTAATGCGCACTTGTTGCCGGAGAATCACGACGTTTCGTATTTAATCAGAATACAAAATAGATATCTTCACGTTTTTATTGCCTGCCAACATCGATGGGGAACTGTCGATCTTCAACCGAGCTTATGTGTCGGGAAAAATCGGTTTCGAATGTCTGAAACAGTCGAACAATCGAGCGTATGAGAAATTTTCACGCAGACTTGATCGTGTCGATGTCTAATAAAGTGCTTTTTAATCGTCGAGCTTAATATTTTTCGTAGCGTTAAATATACTTTTAATTGATGTATAATTTTGACAATTTACTATGAAAACGTCCGGGGACGTGTCGTTTTGGTTAGTTCGCACGTAAATCGCTAAATAATATCCGTATTGTGGTTTTCATGCGAAACGAAAATTTATTGTACCGTTTGTTACGTGGACGTTTTCAGAACGAAAAGTCACACGTGACATATTCCCAAGATTAATCTTATCGTTGTCTCTTTGTCGTAACATTAGGTTTTTCGTATAATTCCCTCTTATTTCGATTTAAACACAATTTTCAGTATATACTCATATTATATTTATTACAAACGCGATTTTCAATTTATTTTTAAATATTTTCTCAAAGCAATTTTCATATTTTTAACAATGTGAAACTTATTTTGATAGAGATGAAATTTCCTCTAATTTTCTATGCAATAATTTGAGTGATCTGTATCAAAGAATAACTTACGCAACTTTCTGACTTTCTGAAAATATTTTTATAATTACTGGGTCAAAATTCAACTATTATTTTTAAATTTATCACGTAACAGCAAGGACACATATTTAATATCCTTAATTTGACAGGAAAAATATTTTAAATCAAATAAAATTTTTGAAATATCCATTTAATTTTTATTAATCAAAATTTTATTTATGCCATCTAGCACTTTGAACTTTTTTTTATTCACATACTGTTTGTATATAATATATAAAATTGTCTGATTAAACTTGCATGTCGGGTATGACCAACCACCGTTTCACGACCCCTGGCTCTTCGCTATCGATGAGCATTGGAACGGTTCGATACGATTGTCTGTAATCGACGGGTAATTTGTTTAATGGGGGCGCGTTTACTTCTTTTTTGTCGACGTTCCGATTAGGAAAGCTACACGAGGCGGACTCGTACATAAGTAATGCCCCCTTAGCGCCGCACTAACCGTAACAATACAATTTTCGCACATAACTACATTCCAAATATTTTTATTAGACAGATATATATCTTATTCAACCGAAGGAACGTCAACGGTTGTTCAGTTCCTACAAATCCATCGAACATCGGATCGATCCGTGCAATCTTGACCGTTTCGCACTTGGTTTTCCAATGTGTGGCATTATCGCCATTAGCGAACACGGCCACGGTCTCGCCGCACACTTTGCTCATTTTTCTCGCGGTTTTCGCGAAAATTGTATTTACAGTCCAAATGAGAAAGGCAAACTGTGGGGCGTGTCGGGTAGGCAATCATCATCGCGCACCTGCCCCTCGACACCGCATCGACGACTATCCGTTTCGATTAGTTCCAATTTTTTTTCATTTCGATTGTTTTTTGTCGATATTGTTTTTTGTCCGATCGTTCCTTTGTACGCAATGCGTGTTATTTATTTATATAAGAAAAGCGTAAAATTTATAAATAATGCGCTCGATACAATGTATGGCAACGCGAAATTTTTTTGTTCGATCTTGGTTTTTTTGTTTTTGATATTATGTGATACATTTCAAAATTCACAGTAACACGTCATCAATTTATAAAGTCGCCATAAAGCGGCGAAATCGCTTTAGTGTATAATTTGAATAGTAGTTTATAACAATAAATACGAAATTGGCTCAATTAAACGTATCTCTAATGGTCGGCCATTGTGAAGTCTACCGAATGTGTTTTATTAGGTATATTGTATGTATTTTGTCGAAAAGAATACAAAACGGTTTATGTAAAGAATATAAATAAAAAATTTAAAATAAATAAAGCGAGGGGACAAGAAAATCAATCGCAACAGTAAACTTGGCGTCAAATTGATTGCCACGTATTGTCCGAGGGGGAAGTACACAAAAAATGTCATCGCCATCGGACACGATTGCTCGTTTTGTCCCATTATTTGTCAATGGAAAAAAAAATATCGATACAACATGTCTTATATTGAATTTCCAGCTACTGAAGAAGCGATCGAACGAGTAAGCGATGACCAACCATTTTATTATGCGTCAATTTGAGTTCATTAATCTTCGACGTGTCGCGATGTCGAACTTTTTTGAAGACTTTTTCTATTGTGTGATCCAAATTTTCGTGCGGCGGAATAAAAAGTGCAAATTTACGGATTTTCTAGCGTTTTCTCGAAAAACCAACGTAGCACTGCGGTAATTAACTTTCATTTTTATGACATCCGTTTAGTCTTAACGAGAAAAATTTCCTTCCAAAAGTGACGAAGAAAAATATAGTACTTTCTCAAACGATTCGCGTATCCGTTCGAATGCTGAAGCATTTGACATAATTAACGGCAGATTCGTCTAAAAACTGGCTGTAATTGTGGTTTGCTGGTTACGGTGGTTGCCCATAATTAGACTCGTGGGCCTCATACTAAATGCTGGCCTTTTTTACTTATAAAATAACAATAAAAAAGAAAACGAATCAATGCCGATTTATAATTGATTATTTCTGATTTGAAAATTTCTCAACTTTCTCTAATAATAAATATTTTAAATTAATTTTCGAAAACAAATTCATTTTATTTAAGTAATTATTTCTATATATTATATTTTCAACAGTTTGTTGCGTATTCATAAATTCGAAAACGGAATTGTTTTGTACCGCTTTATAAATATGATTTATTAAACATTTCGTCGCGACTTTTGTTGATTCATTTTTATACATTTTCATGCAATTTCAGTATACCGAATTCTAACCAAAGTAAATTTTCTATAAAATAGGCATGAAATTAAAACATCTAACGAATTCGTTTTGAGTTTTCGTTAGCCGTGCATAAACTTAATCGGATAATTTTATTGGTAAGTTAAAGCTTTTTATGCCATTCGCTTTTTTCCACGCCACAAAAACAAGCGGACGCCGTATTTTGCGAACGAATCGAAACCTCTCGAATTTAAATTAATATAATAAACGGTAATTATATTCAGTTAAATAATTAAAAGGATGATTCAGCGATTCCGCTTTAACAGGAGTAATTGAGTATTGGCGCAGTGTCTTCGATTGGCCACGGCAGCCCTTTGTGATGGTCTGGCCCCAGTGATTAGGGCCAGCAACTGAAGGGCTGAGAAGAACTAAATAAATAAAATTCAACACGATTGTCGATTCGTTCAACAGTCGCATAACTATGCTTTGAAGCGTGACGTCAACGCGAGGACCGAACGAGGCCTGAAAAGAAAGCAAATTGACCGCGTTGTTCTTATGAATCGCCGGATTTTTTCGATCGGTCGAAGCCTTCGGAGTAAGAGGATTTACGATCGAGGAGATCGTATGATCGTCCGTATTTTTCAAAATAAAAAGCGTCGTAAAAGTATCTTACGGAGCTTTCAATTAAGCGGAGCTTTCTCGTGGTCTTTAGCTCACTCGTAAAGAAATCGCGTATGCGTTTAACACGTGTACACTTTTATTTTGTGTTTTTTGTTCGCACGCATAAAGTCGATGTTTTAACAAACGGAAATGTTGAAAGTGCATTTAGCAACGCTCGTTAATGAAACCTTTCATCGCCTCTTTTTGCTTGATTCGAACGTGCACGCTTTTTATGCGACGTATACAATGTTTTATTATATAATTATTACTATACGCTTACGATCATTTTATAAATGCAACTTGAATGCTTGCGAGACTGAAAGCTTACTTTTTATTGGATGAATACATAATTTGACACTTAAGATTTATCATATTACTTTCTAATTGACAACAAGACACTTTTTTATATTTTAAACTTTGTTTATTAGATTCCCAACTCAATTTTAGGATCATATAACTGCACCGTTGTGAATATAAGGATCATAAATCCTCAATTCGGCCCTTATAGTTCTACTAACGAACTAAAACGGACGCATAATTAAAATCAAATACCGGCACAATGGGCGTGACATCGCCGGACACCGCATTCAAT
This sequence comes from Hydropsyche betteni, assembly GCA_028571205.2. NCBI lineage: Eukaryota > Metazoa > Arthropoda > Insecta > Trichoptera > Hydropsychidae > Hydropsyche > Hydropsyche betteni. The sequence goes on from JAOXNN020000004.1 coordinate 5,743,072, forward strand.
AACAACAAAACCCCAATACAAATATTTGACGATATCGGACCGAGACCGATCGCATGATTGCCAGAGCCTTTCAAGCCTTCTTTTTTCTCCTATATTTATTTTGAACGTCATCGTCTCCCGGTTCTTCCGTCGCCACCGTTGCGTTCGTTTCGGGCATTTTTTCGTTTGTTTATTCGCTTTTTTCCTATAGGAAAAAAGGAGCTCGAGATCGGAGTGTCGCGCATCGGCCATACCGTGTATAATGCACGCGTCGCGCTTCCGATCAATATGTCTGTTATATAGATCTTAACTTTGAATCGTGTTTCAGAATCTATTTAATTTTTTTCATGAGATTTTATTTAGCGACACGTCTGGAAAATCCGAGTGTGATATGCGCACGAAGCACGAAGTCGTTGACAGCTTCTGTACTTTGAACAAATTGGAATTGGAAACGTGGTGTCATTTTTTTTACAAAGTTTCGCTACGGTTAATGTAAATAAATTTGTTTATCTTATGAATGAGCTTGATACTTGAAATTTTTTTTATTGTTGAAAATCAAATTGAAGACCATATTAAAATAGCACCGCCATCCCAGATGAATGGTGACTGATATTTGAAAGGAAATCTTGCTTCAAATATCACATTTTATACGATGTAAGTGAGTTTAGATAACTAGTTCTGGATATTGATTTATACAGAAGTGAGGGGGATTCTGGGTTAGATCAGAAGCGATAGAAGTTCTGGATTACACTAAAATTGATAAGGACTCTGATATACTGGATGGTCAGAAACACTAGCTGTTTCCAGCTTCTACATCTAGAAACCGCCAGAATCCCAACTTATTCGTCCAGAACTCATATCATTTTTAATCTAATCCAGAGTCCACGTCAACTCTAGTATAATCCAGATTCTCCATCAATTTAAGTCTAGTCCAGAACCCCCCTTCACTTCTGTGTCAATGAATAGTCAGAATCAGCTACCTACACCTATTTACTGCCAATTTATATGCAGCAGTCTAGTTAAGAATGCGAAAATATTAGAGTTCTAGAGCCAATACGAATTTTCGTGTTGCAAGTTTGAAGTTCGTGAGGTCAGATCGAAATTGAGGTATGCGGACGACGAGACGGCAAAATCGATTTGCACGGTGAGCTGTTACGACAACTTCAATCATTCGCCTATTGTGTTTTAAGCAAATAGGATATACCTTTCTAGCCCAAGCAGAGCGAATTCTTACTGACAGTCCAAAGCCGATTGTGATGCCAAAGTGATTTTTTTATCCTGTCGTGAATATATCGCGGTTGAAATTTGCTATTTCGTCGTGGTGTAACATGTGGATTTGTATTAAAAAAATCCGATGAGATAAACATCATTTTGGATCAAACTGTAGAAAATTGCTTAGAAATGTCAATAGATGCTTTAAATGAAAAATTTATTGAGGTGATATTTTTTCTGTTAGTTTTTGTCGATTTAAGTGATAAAATTGAAAATGGAATGCGGTTTGTTCAATTGCGCTTACAAAATGCATCTAGTTATTTTTTCAGTTTACTTAACTAACGAAAATATCAAATACCAAATTTCGATTAGGTAGGTATATTTGCATGATCAGGAAACGATTCCATACAAACATTATTCAATTCGCAAATAATATTATATTCAGAAATTTCCAATTTTCTCAAATAATTATGACTGTTGTTTTAACTACAATCTTCATCTATCAATATAATCAAATAGATTTTGATTTACTTATTTTTCAGCTTAAAATATTATTAACAAAGTAAAAATTTTCTTCACCACCCCACACAAAAACATCATCAATTGTAAGCTTCAAAAACTAAAAACCCTTCCATAACATACAAGCAAGATCCATCATTAACTACATTTAATCCATCGAAGTGTCATTGTGAGGAATTCGAATTAATCTGTGCGCGCACGTACCGACCGCGACTAATGGCCGACGTCTGCGTCACGTGACACACAAAAAACCGTTTAATTCCCCCCTCGTTTTCTTTCATCCATTTATTTATTCTATTCCATTTTTTAGCTTCGTTTTCCTACGACGTCGAGAAACCGAATTAAGTGGGACCACACTGACAACGCGAACAATTAGCGTGGCGAATCGCTCCGTCAAATATTTACAGTAATCTTAAACCGTTCGCCACGACAACACTTCGCGTGTAAAAATTATTGTGTCGGAGGAAAAAAAAATCTAATAAAAATTGTGTTCGTGACGTCTCGATTTGTCACGAATCCGCTTAATCGCGGAATCCTCCATTTAAATTCGATCGATGGGGTTTTTCGCGTAATGTGCAGGGACAACTTTTAATAAAGTAGATTAATTTATAATGGAAAAGGTGGAGTCGTGTATGGATGTTCCGTTTCTACTACGATTTGTTCGTTCCATGTTAAATTAGCTCACGTTCACGCAACGCAATAAATAAGGATAAATAATACAAAACGATTTCCCATTTCGGAGCCATATCAAATAACGTTCTCTGTGTTGATACTATAATTCGGTCTTGTTTAGAAAATTGCCCCGCCATGGCATTTCCAAATGTTTGCGACGCTAACGTATAATTTAAAAAAAAATGTATCGATCATATCGAACACGATGCTTTTGTTATTGACGTTGTTTTATTTGCGCGGAAAATACCAATGGCGTGCTGTGAAAATTTCCGAATTATTACACGGTCTGTGGAACCCGAAGGGCCCAATGCGAGGAGAATAAAAACAATACGGGACCCTTCTAATTCGGTTTACTTTTATACGTTTAACCGACACGGTAAATCGCCGGGACAAAGTTTGAGTGCCTTCCCCAATTCGGGGAATCGTTGTCCAAACTTAGTTTTTATAGATCAATTGTATGGGCTAATCCACGTTACCGCAGCTAGCATGACAAACAGTCGTCAAGCGTAACCAATTACAGTTGGCACCGTTTGCTATGTATTTTTGTATATGGGTATAAAAAACTTTGGGAAACTGTGGAAGGGCGCGACGACGGTACTGGTGCGACGCCGAGCGAATTTGCTTTATTTCGAAAATATTAAATTTCGAAATAATTTGATAAGCTGCATTGCTTTTTCGTTTTGTAGCGAATTATGGATATATGTTGCGTTCGCATGAAAACTGAAACACATTTCGAAAACTATATATTTGTCGCAAATGTAACGAGTTTTAATTTTTTTTCTCCTGCCATATAATGCTTTTATTGCCAAGGAAATTTATATAAATTAATTTTCGTGTTGTTTGATATATTTGAATGTACATTGTAAAGTATAATAACTTCCCAGCTTTTCATCGATGTTTGCTTAGTACGAAAGTGACTAATTTCATGAAGTTTATTTCGCGTGCGTGGCTAGAAACAATCGCGAATGAATTTAATTAAGTTCATGTCGCTATTTCAGTCAATGGAAAACTGAAAATTTCTTGTTTTTCGTCGAGAAATATGTTTTTGAAAAAATTTTAATTTCACATTATGCAAATACAACTTGGTACTTTTGAACCAAAATTTTATTTCAATATAATATTGTTTGCTGGAAACAAAAGGGTCAATAGCTCGTGCGTTTTATTCGAAACCCTAACACGATTTTCTTAAGGTGATAAGTTGTCCATTAGTCAAATCGCTTACCATATTACTTGGAAACTATTAGTTGGCAATGTGACTCACTAGAAGGATGGTGATAACGTGAAGATTTGTTTACATTAACGAGTCCTTGGTGGTCCTCGTGACTTTTGATAATAAAAACTCAATAAAAAATACTGCACTTCAAAAGCTCTGTGCACCATATACGACTCAAACAAGGTTGTATATTTTATATTTGTTTTCATGATTTGACGTTGGAAAGAAAACAAAATATAAATACAATATAATCTGATCGTTGTTATTTTAATTTATTTACGTGACATCGTGTTTAATATTGATTTCCTTATTGATTTTGATTATTGAATGTCTGTCGCAGCTAAGTTACTTCATTTTTTTCAATCACAAAAAAGTTTCCGTGATAAAAATAAGCATAAACAAATACAAAACGTGCAGCTTATCTTTTCTAAAAAAAATAAGTGTAATAAAACGTGGTAAATCGTGTGCCAGCAATACAAACATCCCTTATCTTCAACGTAGTTTACTCAAACTCGAGAAATGAAAACAGTCCTTGAACGACCTTTGATAACGTAATTTCTGGAAGAAAAACTTATCGGATAAAATTAAATTTACGATTTTCATGTCAAGCAGACAGTTTTATGTGTTTTAACTGGAATACTGAAATTTCGGATCGTAATTTATTGGGAGGGTGTATTCAAGTCTGTTTCTTAAATGCTCATTTATATGAAAACTTTACTACCTATGAATTAGGGTTTATTGTTTTAAAATATAATGAAAAATGCAAGGAATGTGTTTTATAAATAAGGTATATTTAACGGTTCCGAAGAAAAGAAAACAAATTCTTCAGACCATTTTGTTGTAGTTTTTTTGGATATTTGTGACGGGCGTGTTGTTAAAATGTATTTCATCGGGTATAAGAACGATAGGATTTGATAATAAGGCACACGTCGTCCCCTACATTTAAATTCCTCACAAATTCTATAAGAATGTTCGTCACGTGTGTTAGCATATTTATGAACAGATAATTATTATATTCGAAAAACTTTTTAAGTTTTAATTTAGTTATTTAAATATTGAAAGTTCAAAGAGTGTTATATTTTCTTCCACTTTTATGCACTTATACTAAAACTTATAGACACATTTTATTGCTACTTAAATTCAGTAAATATTTACATAAAACATATGTCATAAATTTTAAAGGAACAACACCGTTGATTTGTATGTCAGAATATTTCTTTATGGAGACTTTTGTTACATAGTCATTTTTACTGCTTCTGAAAACACCATCTAAACGAAGGATGTAAATTTCTTCATTTGAATAAGGTAAATAATTATGTGCACTAAATTTAAATATGATAATAAAATAAAAGCAAATTTTCCGTAAATAAAGCTCATTTTATAAATGCATCGCGTCGATTAGGTAATAAAAAACTAAAAGTTATGAATTTTCATTAGATTCAAATTCAAATAATGCAACACTTAAATGGAAATTATACATTTTGTCGAATTAGTATTCAAATGTGAAGTCCGTGACATTGTTGATATCTTATCATTGAATTCACAGAACATTAACTGCTTCTGAGAAAAGCGTGTAAACAATAATAAATTTTTTACTACAATTTAAGCAGAATCGCGCTCCTCTCACCTGCGAAGTGCGTAAAGATGCGTAATCTCGCCGACAATAAATTAACTATGATGAAAATGATTGTCGACTTCCTTTGAATAATTGTTCGCTTTGACGAGTTTCGTCTTCTATACAAGTATGGGGACATTTTAATACCACAGTCGAAACAATGTACACGTCCATTTTCCATTTATATTACTCGATAACTGCATGCGGCAATTCATACTTGTGCAATTGCTATTTGCGTACAATTAAAACAATATTATATTTTCCGTTTTACGTTCGCGTTACGATTGCTTTGTATTTTTTCAGCCGCGAAGAGGCGTCCTCAAGCACGGTGCAAAATGAAGATTTAACAGTTCTTGCCTGTTGTTGCACAGAACAAACCCACGATACGTATCTTAATTGCCATAATGGATCGTTACAAATAGCATCGCCTCTCCACCAGTTATTACGACTACACCACTGTAACAGTGCATCCTCCTGAAAAACCATGAAAGAGTCTACATCACACCCGAAGCTTTCAAGAGCATTCACGATAATTAAAAACTTAAATTAAATGGTTTAACTAAGTATAATATATTATACATAGATTTAATAATCTAGTTTTTTATAATAATATATTGATTTTTTTTGCTTATCAGGCGACCTTGACGTAGATGATCACTTTTTCAGTGATTATCCTGGAAAATGGTAACTGAAGTAGTTTTCCATATGATTTCTTTAGTGATAGGATGTATGTCATACATGATATTCATTTAATGATAACATACACACTATATTGATTTGATTTTTTTTTAATTGTGCGAATCTGTGAAGAATAGTGAATAGTGAGCTAATTAATTGATAATGAATGTTTTAAATTTTTTTTTAATCATTGTTACAAAATCACAAAAAATTACAAAATCAATGTATAAAATTTGATCGGAAAATTGAATTAATATTTTTTTCTACTTGGGCTATTTGAAGTGTTGTCGTACATGTATTTATAAGATCCAAAACGTACTACTTACCCCCAGTTCCAACATTAATCGACGAGCTTGCGCTCAATCTCGACGATCATTATCTCGAGAAATTAAACGCAATAGTCGATTGCGAGCTTGTGACGGTTGACAAGGGAGTCGCGCTCCAGAAGAAAGGAAAGCGGAAATCTTTATCGAAAAGTAAAACGCAATTTGCGCTAGATGCAATCGCTTGTCGTCGCAATTTAATGACTTTTTGCTGCAAGTCGTCCGCAATTATGGTCTATCAATTAATTGTTAAAAAGTCTCGTCGGGTAATGAGGACCCTGCCGGCTACCGTCCCATAATACCTATGGCGTGATGCCGTTGTTTCGATGTTGTTGGATTATTGTTTTATCGTTTTAGGGCACCTTGCTACCCCGACACGGCCGGCATTATTATTTTTTTTTTTTGATACGTTTTATTCTTATTTATTTTTCTTGTAAACAGTGTTCACCGACGCCGCAAATCGCACGTCAACTTTGTCGCTAATTGCTTAGACTGAGCGTGCAGATAAATAAGTCCAATACTTATATTTTATAATTTATAAAATTTAAACAATATGTATTTTTTTAAATCATAACAGATGTTTCCTTTTGTAGGTACCGTCCACGTTCGGTACGAGCAATATAGTTAATGACGGTTTAAACGCTGCCTTTTATTCGATTCATTTTTTTTTTAACAATAAAATGCATAACGATATTGTTTATTTGTTGCATCGATCGCGTTCTATAGTTATTTTAGGGCTCTCGGCCAATTAGCTGTAACAAATTGGATTTTATAGTTGTGCTGCGAAATTAACGACACCGCTTCGTTGGGGTTGGTAACTTCGGGATCTAACAATCGAAGGGAGGCATTCCTTTCCAATTTCATAATTACAAATCGACATGAACAACAATCGATCGGCATTTTTCGGCCGTGGAAAACAGCCGTAGAATAGCCGCGGGCGCCAAAGTCGCGAAGTTTTTTTTTATACAAATCCACTCTATTCCGAATGTCGGGACCGGCTCACGATTCTTGGAAATATCGCGAAAGTTGTATCTCGTTAATTGAGTTTATTAATTGAAAGTATTAATGAACTAATGTGTCAATGTAACGTTACCTAATCACGCACTTACGACGCGCACTACCGTCCCCGAACTGGTTCTGTTCGCGAACTGCAAAAACTGTTTTGTATCCAATTTTTTTTCAAACATCGCCCGGACACGTTTCGCATTCGTACATTATCGCAGATTCGTTCTTGAGTTAATTATATATCCTATATCTCGCGCGATACGTAATAATAACTGGAGGCTTTATTAACAATGTAAACACCGATCGAAAATTTCCAAACCCGCACTCGAAAAGCGCTCTAGATTTTATTAAGATAACTACGCTTTTATTGCGCGCAGTTCCGTTATGGCCGTAATAAATTTTTACACACGTATCGACAGATCGATTCCGCTATTTTACGACTGCCGTGGACGATTCGGCGCGTTTTCGCGGGAAAGTTTGAATTTTCCCGTAAGGGAAAACTTATTGAGTTGGCCGTAGAAGGTTGAGTAGCGAGCATGCGGTCACGTATGGGTAATTACACGAGGACGGGACCCCATAAATAATTGTTGGGAGGCTTGCGTTAGCGCTGATTAAGCGCGCCGCCGCCATCTGTTGTCGTCAAATTGGAACTGCCTCTTGGCAGATATTGCCAACCTTTGAATAAATGGATAATTCAAATTTTATTTTTTCAATATTGTGCAATTTCGAAATTTTGAATTCTCATATTGAATGAATAGGAATTAAAAATAATGGTTGAATATTGTAGTGATAAAATCATACGTAATAAAAATATATTATGTTGAGTTCAATAAAACTTTAAAGGATGAATCATTGTATAGAAATGGAATCCACTTTAGACGAATTTCGCATAATTTTGTTTTCTTTTATTGTTTTCAAGTTAATTAAATAATTCGATTTGCATAAACGATCGATTTTCTTAAATTAGTCGCATTTTACGACGTCGATAAATATCAAAAAACGATATTGACTTTGAATGCATGCCGATTGTGTTTGAATAGATTGAATAAAACATTGGCGCGAGTTGTAAATGTTAATCGCATCGAGAAAATCATAATAATACCATTTATGGTTTTCCATTAGTAATAAACACCATCAATAATACAATCGAACATTATACAAATCGAAAATGATTTTTTATTTACAACGAACGTCGTTTTGATTAATATTAAAGATGTAACAATTTAATATGAAAATTTTATGATTTTTTTTTGTATTTCTTCAATTGTCGATGCGATGAATAATTAATTGTGATTTTTTTCTGGGAACAAAAACCATTGATTGCCATTGGTTATTTGCTCTGGTATTCATCGCAGTTCGAAGTAAATTATAGGTTTAATGGCTCAGAACCGCAGATTTGAACGGCTAAAACGGCGATACGTTGTCGCCACGCAAATGCAAACAGGTTTACTATTTAATTAACTAATTTATATCGCAGGTGATAAAACAGCACACTCCATATACGCAAACATAACATATTCTTCCGATAGTATTGTATAAGCGCCGTGTCACGAAATATTCAGATCGAATCGGCCATTTGTCTATTTTTTTCCGCGACACCTAAATCAATTTCTGCTCTCGAACGATCTAAGGTCGCAATCGCGAAACATACATATTTATATTGGTATTTAAACGTGTGACCGTATATTTATATACGGTACGTAAGAGTTGTTAAACACTCTTCGAAATACGTGTTCGAAATTTTCAATTACGGGCAACCGCGATCGAGAGATAACCGGACACTTATTTTTGTTCGTATAAAATATTTTATCGGCGTAACGTGTTATTTCATCAGCTTAATACGATTAAGTTTTCTTTAAAAGTGTTCGCAGACGTATATGGATATAGCTCGTCTGTTTTAAAATATTAAATGAATATTTAATATAAAATTTACGGCTATGTTACTCGACAATATGTATAATTGTACACCTTGCTTTATAGAAATGTCATAAAAATTTTGATTTATACGTTTTGAATTAATTTCTTATAAATATAATTTGAATTTCTTGAATACGAAATTATAATCTTCGTTTACAAAGTTCTATGAATTATTTAAGGAATATACAATTGTTTTTTTTTCGATTTTAAATTACAATTCATGAAACATGACAGCGCTGTCACTACAACATTGTGCGTATGAGCTTTAACCTTTTGACCGTTAAATTATAACTTTCTCAACATGAATACAAGGCTATTAAGTGTCATTTTATAATAGGTACACAAACTTGACAGCGCCTACGAGCTTCTGTATCAATAAATTGTGCAATATTTATGTATTTATTTACCGGTCGTATTCTTCAATTAAATATGCAAATATACTGTTCCTGTACAGCGAACTCCAGATTAAAACGAATTCGCTTTAAATAAGAATGGTTACTTAACTTCTGTCAATTTTAAATTGCGATTTTTACATTTTTATTCAATGAAAGTTAAAACAGTAATTATGTAAATTATTTTAATTACTTTAAAAGAAAAAAAATCAATGAAAATTTGGTTTTAAAACTTCATTACTTGATAAATTTATTCAAGTTGTAATATATATAAAATAATTAGCAATCAACTAAAAATGTTTTATATCTCATTTCTAATACTATAATTTATTTTGATGAAACTACTAATTGATTAATTTTAAATATAATATATGATCTAGAAAGGATGTTTAGTCCTCTGGGTCTCTACTAAAAAATAAGAAAAATAATAATTTGAACAATATGCTTAAATAAATCGCTGATATATAACTCGGATAACATGTACACAGAAAAAACAAGATTTATCCGGCATGCAAATTATAATACTCACCCTGGCTTTCAGCAAACACTACCGGTGGGGGGCTAGGTCCTCCCACAAGGCTTGAAATAGAAAGCAATGCCCTGGCAGGTCGCGGTTTTCCGCCCCCGCCCAAAGAAGGGGCGCGCGTGCTCAAGTCCATGGACCCCACCGCGAATATGGAAGCTCTGGAAACGTCTGCCGTCTTGGATGTTGGTTTTTCTACTTTTTTTACCTGAATATGAATGTTTCTTATGTCAATTGATTGTTTTGGATTAAAAATTAATTCGAATTCAAATTTTGTTGATTAAAATATGTTGTTGAATAGATAATAATTTGCAATTATGTGCAAATATCAATTTTGTATTTATTATAAAATTATTGTCATTTTATCAAATTGAAAATTGAAGTCCAGGAATATGATGAATCACATTTCGTAAGATAAAAACTCAGAGGATTATTTATTTATTTTTTAAGATAATTTTGGTTGTCAGAAACTCGATGGTTTTCTGTTTCCTAGCAACATCTACTTTTATATTTACTTTGTGACAATAAACTGCATTGATAATGTTATTGAATAAAATAAATTGTATTATATTTGAATTATGATAGAATATAAAATGAACACGGCACATATCCATATGTTTAATATATAATAAAACAGATTAAACTTTTGATTGATTGATCCGGTAACATAATCAATTCACTCATTCCAAAATTTAATTTAAAACAAAAACTTAATTAAATTTCCAAAATTAAGAACACAAATAAACACCAAATCATGAAACAATTAAAATTATACAAAACAAAACCGATTCAATCCGACAACACAAACATAAAAAAAAACTCACCAATCAACAGCACCACCCGCAGCACACAACAATCAAAAAAATCAAGCGAACCATTACAAAAACGACCCTAAAACACAACAGAAAACCGACAACAACGCAAAACCACCATAGACACCGCAACCTCCTCTGACACTAGCGAGCTGTCAAAAAGCGCGGCCCGGCGAACAAAAGCACCGACAAACGCGTTGCTCGCGGGAGGCTTCTTCGGACAAAACTAAAAGCGCGCCACCCGTTCGCCGGGCCGGCGAGCGGCCAGGGGCGGCCAACCGCGGCCCACGGGCCCGCCGGCCGAGCGCCCCTGCTTCGGGTTTTTTCAATGGAGTGGGCGGGGAATGGGGGCGGGGCCTCGGCCGGCTCCGGCCAATCGGAGGGACGGGTGTGAGTGTGCTCGGTGGTGTTGTGAACACCCACGCGTGTTGAGTTCGCCGTGCAGCGGCTTTCAATCTTGTTTTGGTTTGGGAAATTGTGGGAAAATTGTCGGTTGCCTTTTTGTTGTGCAGTTAGGTTTTCGCGAAGATTCGGGTGTATGAAAAGGGTGAGATTCTTGTGAAGTTGCTAAAAGTGAAATTGTTTAAAGATTGTCGAATAATTATTTGTTAATTATTATTTATATTGTTGAACTACAGTGATTGGTGGAAAAAAATTGTTTGATGTGTCCTAAGTAATTGATTAATGGTTGTGCAATTTACAATTCACGTTATAATTTTTTTTAATTTCAGGATCGTATGTGATGCATGGGGAAAATCAAACTAAGAAAAAAGAGAAAAATCTGAAAAAGAAAATAGTTTTAAGTATTAATTGTAAGATCATTCCATATTGAAATCGAGCTCCTAGGCCTTACATACATTTTGATATTTTCAAATTATTTGTGCAGTACCTACCTATAGGTATATCTGTTCTAAATAATATTTAAGTACCTATACCTGTCAAAAAATTTAAATCGATCAATTTTATCTCGATACTATTAAAAATCTAAATGCAATATTAGGACTTAAATTAAAAATTAAAAATAAGAATACTAAATAAAATATAGTAATTGACATTTTATATATAAAAAAATCAAGTATTTAACTTAAAGATATGTTATTTTTAGAAAAAAAAAAATAATAATTGTGATGTTGAAAGAAAACTAATTTATGTTTTTTTATGAAAAAATAATGACTTACATGATATATTAAAATATTTGCAAAATATTCACAAATTATAGGTATGTATTTACAATTTTTTGTCATAAAAACATGTTTGTAGATGATCATTATACACGAATCAATTGAAATGATCTTTGAAATCTTTCAGAATTACGTAACACATAATAAATGTGACCATCAGTAAATAAATACAAATACTAGCATGTCCAGTAAATTATGCCCAGTTAACATAGCTGTGTCCGATTGCACTATAATGCGCCTGCATCGATGTAGTACTTACACTTCGTAACACTCACACTTCAGGAACCGCTTACGAAGACGAATCACCAGAACGGTTATAAAAAAAACCTCATACACATTCCGTGCCAAAATTATTATTAATACGAACATTCGGCTTTCGATAGAACCTATTTCGTACCTAATTTAAAACTTTAACGTAAAGAATTAATAAACGATTTCTTTTAGTTACACGTATAGAAATCGAATCACAAACCAAAAAGCGAGTTTTAAAGCGGGGCCAGCGCGATCGCGTGCAACTCACAAAGCCGAGTAGAAACATAAATATTGAAATTTAACTAAAATTTATTGCGTTTGTTTGTTAAGTTAATTATTTGAGCGAAGGCGGGCAGACGGCGGAGCCCCACTGCACATCAAAGGGCAACGTTCCGAGAAAACAAACAAGTATTTATGCCCGCCCGTTGGTGAAGCGTCAAACTCACCAACGCCCCTAATGAGCTGACATTAAAATTAATTAGAGAGCCGGATATTAATAAGTTGGAGAAACGCTCGTTCGTACCTCGGGCGAGAAGCGACCGACGCCATTGACGACCGTTCGTATTAATCACGATTCGATTCGATGTCGCGAATTTAATGATTATGGTCTTGTATGCATTGGTTTGTATGTAGACCGGCTTTTGCAGTTTGTTGTTTCGATTTTTAGAATGCTTGTGGTCTTTTTCGTGCAATTCTGTGTTTCGATGCTTCGAGCATTGTAATGATGATGAATTGTGTATGCAATTGTGTAATTGATGTAATCTTTGTTATATGTTTAATGTGCGTTCAAATAATCAAGGATTAAAATCGTAAATTTGATGTAATGGGTTGAAATATAAGACTGACATATTTTATTTTATAAAGAATAATTTCCTTATAAAAAATTTCATTGCATAAACAAAAATTTAATTATATTTTATCAACTAATAACATATAAAATTTTCGCAACATTTTACGAAACAATCGTTGAATTTGATCTGGAAAATTTTACTCGAATTTATTTAAAAAATATTTCACAATTACAATTACCTAATATAAACGATAAAATCACGAATTTATAAATCATATCATAATCAAAACATATGGCCTTATATTTCAAAACTCGGCGTTATTTTTCACAAGAACCACACATTCGTAAAGAAACGCGCGGCATTGCGACAAACACAAAACGTATTAATCGTTTTATTTTAATTTACGACGGTTCAATTAAAAGAGCGAACAAACACACTCAATCCCATTACGAACAATGCCTCGTTTTATACGTTTATTCATCACAAATTTATTAACGTACCTCTCCGCGATTTCACGTCACATATGGCGGGGCGATTGATCGTCGCGATACCGCTCGACAATAACATAAAAATAACACGAAAGCTCGGCTGTCACGGAACAATTTAATTAACGAACAATAACGGCGGGGCCCACGTGAAAAATTGTTTCCTAATTAGCATTAATATGATATAAGTTGGGCGTAATTAAGACTTAGGATCGTGTCGATGGGCGTGGTGGGCCGTTATCGCGCTCAATCTGCTCGTTAAAGGCCACTTCGTTTCAGGCTTTTAACGGTGGATCTGAAGGCATTTCGCTTTTCTCACTCTCACTCGTACAACCATTCGATTAAATCGAAAGAGAACGATCAGATTTTGAGTATGTATCAGAAAATGCTAACTGAAGCGGGAAAATCCGATTTAAATGGAGTCGACGCCATGTGGAGGTCGCCTACCAATTAATTCGTGAAGAGAATCGTCTGACGCATTCGAAATTGGTTACAAAGTATTTTTATCGATTCAATTTCGTTATGTTTGCATTGAGCGATTTAATATTTTACGGCGTTTATGAAAACGCATAAAAGTGTCGAAAACTCGAAAGGGACGGTCGGGCGATAAATTTACATTTATTAATGCGCGTAAATGGATATAGGACGGGAAAATGAGGTAATGTTATTTAGGATAGCGCCGTTTTATGGCGTCGTTCTTATGTGTTTGTAAATATATAGATCAGCCCATGTTTCGAGGTTGTAAATAAGACACCAACTTTGCCGGTTGACAGCTTTAATTACGGACATAGAACCTTATTGCTTGCGTTTATATCCTACGATTAAACAAAACGTCGTAAAATTAGCGTCTAACAGAAATATCCCTTTCGTTAGCGACGACATAACTATAACCCGATTCTATGTCGATTTAACTAGACGACCGTAAAACGAATTACAAAAATATTTCAATATGTCTAATAGCTCGTAAACGTCAAAAATCAGATTATGTTAATTTATTTTTTATCTACTTACTTAAACCAATTATTAGTTTAATTTGTGTTTATTTAAATTCATTATTCTCTTTTTTGTTTGTGCTCGATATTTAATGAAATTTAAATTTGGATTAATGCCGCAGAACAAACGACTATTCTTAGGTGTAAATCTTAAGTAAATTATAAATAAGAGCATCGTAGATTTCCTTAATAAGAAAAATATGTTAAGTATGGCAAATAGACTTGTTTCTACGGTCTTAGCGCACGTATTTATTATCAATTAAGGCTGACCGACGGTGTTTCGAGACTTTTTAGTTTATTATTCCATTGTTAAGATGTGAAAATGTTATCTGAATTGTTCAGGACTGGCACTAAGAGCCAAGAAACACGCAAGGCTTCTTTCCATTTCGGGAAAACTTCGACCATTTTCAACTACTCGTGAAAAAGTACATAGAAACAAAAGAACATAGGAACAGAAGTGATATGCAGTTGACAAAAATTAATTCAAATACAGTTAATAATTTCAATCAGAAGCATCAAATTATTTAATGGATACGGACATTTTCTAGACGACTTCGATCATTAATAACCAAAATTCATTTTCTCAATGAGAATTTCGGTAGCCCATCTAGATTCTTCTCAACGTACATTCTGTTTGGACAGACCCCTGCGGTTCAGCTCCCGCCATTAAAAACACAAATTCCAACTGCAAACAATATCGATCAAAACCGTCGAAATCTTGAGATCGGAAACCGTTCTATTATTTACCTTCCCATCGAACGATCGACAGACTTTTTAACTCTTTTGATTTATCACCGTACAAGAACAAAAGCCTTACTTTTGTTCATATCGCACTGCCCGACCGTTACGTGAAAATCCGCAGAACTCGAAAGTATAATTATCGACGTACCAATTGAGCGTTGAATTTAGAGAGCATAAATTTGAGTAATGACGATGGCTGGAATTATGTACGAATCGATGGTTTCGAAATGGTTAATTGATACGCCCACAATCGACGCCGACCCATGTGCGCTAAACGTTTTCGTTAATGATGTCTTTAATATCGAAATTATCCATTTGAAAAATCGCCTTTCACTCGATCGATTAATATATTTTTTATATCGGCCGATGCACAATTACGCTAGAAAGGCAATGCGAAAATATGAAGAGATTGATTGCGTTTGCAATACAATCGTGCATATTAGTTTTGCGAATAGGTCGATCGAACTTTCTCGTTTCGGTATAGATACGTTTTTTCGATAGTCTGAAAAAATCTTTTTTTTTTACACATTTGATATGATTCAGATTCATAAATTCACTATTAAAGTGTACGTTGCACGCGAAGTCGTCAATTTGAATTATTGTGGGTAACATCAAAAGATTAAAAGTTTTTGATACAAGCATTCGTGGTAACATTCGACGCGACGTTCCCGAGGTGCGCTCCGTATAATGACATAATTAAATAATGTAAATTCAGAAACAATAATATCACGCTGCGAAAAGCGATATTTCATGAAGCCCATATCGTGGCAGCGAACCGAAATATATTAACGCGCCTAATGAAACGAACTAGAAAACACACGGTGATCTCAAACTAACCCGACTCAGACGTATTCAAGTTTGATAGATTTATCAATCATTTTTAGTGTTGGCGAATAAAAAAAATCTGTTTATAAATGATATTTTATTCGTACGCTTTCAATATTGATGTGCTTTCATTGTTTGAAACATATTGGATGAAGAAATTGAATTACATATATTATAATTTTTTTCTGTTTCACTTATGGTTGATTTAAGTAAGAATGATGGTTATGTATTTATTTTTTTTAATAATTCAATCGATTGGTAATTTTTTTAAATGTGCCAGTTCTCACTGTCCAACAAAATATGATATTATATAATCATATACTGATAGCAATTGTTTTTTTGCAACATATCTAACTTCATAAGAAGTTATAAGATAAAAGTCTGCATCTTCCTTGTCACTTAAACATATAAACCCAAAATTTCAATGATATCAGAAACAACTTTATCGTGAATGTCATATAAGCTACATGATTTTAATACTATGTTACATCAACACTATGGAAAAGCCCATGCTGCCTCAATACTCAATATTATCACAAATATCAATTATTTATACGAACCGAAGACGGTATAAAACACAAAAACGGATTTTCATGAATCGAATCTCGTTACTAAACGGCAGAATATCGTATAACAATCGGCCGGCATCGAAAGCATCGCCGAAACAGCTTGTGGCCGTTTGGAAACGTGAAGCCGTTATAATTGAAACGAATAACGAGACGGAGGAAATGGGAAAAAAATAATACTTATACGGGGTACGTAGTTTTTGGATGCGATCAAAGACGGCGTCGTGGAAAACGTAAAACAAAAAGTTTGTTTATAAATTGACAGCGGAGCATAATTGATTGCCGTATCAGGCGCCAGCCAACGGCTAATATGCATAATGGCTTTGTCCGGGACGACCATTTCACCCATGAGAAAACTCCGGACCAGAAAATGCGATAAATAAACAAATAAACTAACGAACCGACAAATAAACGAGCCCAACGAAATGAATACGTTTGTGATGTTCACGCGCGAGCCATATTCACCTGCTCTTGCATTCCGTCTTTCCCTTATTATGTGTAGCTTTACAAATTGACCGCGTGTTAACATGTTGGAATTGTGTCGTTTAGATACTGAGTTTTCACGGGGATAATTTGGAAAATATGACTTGAATGTTGAATGAGGAATTTGTTGAAAGAAAATGCGACGCTGATTATTATGGTGGTTTGTGTGTTGTTCTTCGAATGTGATGTATGATTTTTTTATGGTTTGATTAATGTAAATTTTTTTATAGGATTACGTGCGTATTCCAATATTTAATAAATTATGTAGCGTGAAGGGAGATATTGTTTTATCGCTATAGAAGTTCATTATGATCAACCCACTGTTGTGTTCATTTGAAAATTTAAGCTAAATTGGAAGAAAAATAATCATCAACATAAATAATACGAGATTCGTTTTAATTTATAATAATGTATAACGCAATCGTTCGATTGTTTATATTTGTTTTATACGATCTGCTTTAATTAGTTGTTCGCATTTAAGGTTGTTAAAAAATTACGCTGAGACAGTTATACGCCATAATGAAAAAATAATTGACAGTTTATCGTTATTTATTTTGTAATATCAAAAGCGGCAAACTCGTTTATAAGTTTATAATATATTATTTGAATGAACGTTCACACACTACTTTTTCCTATTAATGATCGCTGTTCTCCGTTGTCGGATGGCTTTTTATATCTTCGGAGAACATCATTCATACGTATTAAAAGCGATAAATTTGCATATTATGATGTTTATTTAAATTTTTATTTAATAAATTGTCCGAAAACAGCCATTGCTCGCGGTAAAACGTGCGCGTATTTCACAATAAAATTAAATTTATATAACTTTTATTAAAACAGTCCTGCGAGAAAAAAATTAAATAAAACATCCGGACGAATTTGTTTTCACCTGCAAATTTTCTGCATTTGAATATTTCCACAATACGCAAAAGCCAATTTGTAAACAAAACGTATACGAATCGAAAACGATTTGCATATGAAAAGGAGACGCTCGGCCCGCGCGTCTGACAATTTATTGACAATCAAACACACATAAAACGATCCTTAACATTCCCAATGGACTCGAAATAGATTTTCACGCACATTGGACCACATAATCGATTAGAAGTTTCACGCGTCTGATTCTCACGCGTACTAGAGTCCGGCACGGAGCGCACAAAACACGGTTTACCGGCTGCCATTCATCGTTTTTCCGGTACGCATTCGTGTTTATTTATTATCATAATTCGTATTGTTTATTTGTTTAAACGATCCGACCAGCCCGAGGAGGATGGCCGCTCTTCGCGGCGTTTTCTGCCTCGTCGTTACCATATTACATTTTAATATTTATTGCTGGCAGTTCGGCGCTTGATATATGGCGTTCATAAATTATCGGCGAAAGGTTCGGGGTCATTCAATTAGTGCTTTACATATTTATATGTTCGAATAATGCAATTTATTTTAATAGTTAAAACAAACACGGGCGATGGGGTGCGCTTTTCACCCCGCGATAAATCCTCGGACCGCGTCCGTTCGAAAACGCACCGAATTTATTAGGCAGCGCTTCGGGGATTCGAATTTATTGCGATAATTAAGCGCATTTTCTTTTCTAAACAGTAATTTTTTATTCATCGCGACTCGTGAGAATATAAATCAATAAATAAATTTAGAACAAATCATGAGTTATTAGGATTAAACTCGTGCATATGCATGGACCCTAGTTTCTATTTCCTCGTTTCGTCAGATTAATCGAATTCTTGGTTTCGATCATTTTAATTGAAAAAATATAAAAAAATCGAACTCCACACTTGTCTTTCTTTCTTGATCTTTGTCGATGTTATTTATTAAAAGATAGATTTTCATAAGCAGCTTCGGGGAGGTCTCGCACCAAAGTTTATACCAGGCACTTATGTCTGACAACTTAAAAATATAAAGGCCGCGTTAAACAATATGCAGATATTACCGAGTTATACAATAAAATTTTATAACCTTCCTTTACGATTGTTAAAAGCAATTTTCAACTCTAGGCCGTCAGTCACTTTGTAACGAAACATTGAAAAATATAATTTCGACAGATTTACGACCAATAACGCGAGAGCATTTAAAAACCGACTCTCTTTTGTTTTTGCGAGAAATTTTCTGTAAATTGCAAATGACATAAATTTCACAACTCGTATTAACTCAACATTAATGTTTTTACTCGGATGAAATGCGTTACGTTCTCTTCTAAACTCTCCCAACATTTAACTCATCGCACGACAATCGAAACCATGGCGCTCACAAACCGTTTATTTTGTCGCTGTCTATAGCGATATTTATATTTTTCCAATAAACAAAAATCATCTTTTATGTCAGAGGTTTCACAGAGACGCATAAAATCGTGGATTTTATCAGAGGCCTTCGTCAGACATAAAGCGAATGAGAAAAGGGACGCATTGAATCGCCACGGGTTCGTCCTCGGGACACTTGGCGCGGCACGGGTCAAATAATCGTAAAATAATTCCTTTTCGTCTTCAATTTGGCCGAACAAAAGCCACAATCGAGGGCGAATCAAATAAATTAATAAACACAAAAACGAAAGGACAACGCGATGTGAATAGTTTATGCGCATTCGATCGAAGCCTCTCGTTCGTACATTGTGCACGTATCTCCGGAGTATACTTTAAATTTCGTCGTAAATTATGTATTAAATTATATTTATAACAATAATAAACGATATAGATACGTTTGAGACGTTACGTCCCACACGCCGTGGCCGAGTGAATATTAAATTTAAATAATATGATAATTTATTTAAGTGCACTTCATCATGTGTCACTTGTAAGTGCATAAAACAATGTGGAAAGGAAAATTTTCACAGCTGGAAATATTGTGTAGATTTTTTGAATTTTAAAAATGGATTTTATATCGATCTGCATTTCCAATGATTCATCAACTATATTTTGAATCATGAAATTGTAAGTGATAAATATTTTGATGCAAGTCCTCGAATTTTTTTAATTTTTCAACTGCAATCAAAAATACATTATTTCGTAAAATATTATAATGGATATAATTTATATGAACGTATACTTATAATATAATATATTCATTTTTAAATAAATAATCATCAGCATCGAACAAAAATTTTTAAGAAATTTTTTTACATAACTCTTTGAGAAGCGACGCCTCGATACTTTACAATGCATTTCGGCAATGTCAATCCAATGCAATAAAACCGTTATTTCGAACATGCAAGTAAAGATGTGACAAATAATATTCGGCTTGCACATATCGAACAATCGACCAGGCGTATTAAACCCGCCTACGTGGTCCACTCTCGCCCTCGTTTTCGCTTTTCTGACCACGCAAAGTGTCGTTATGGTCCATTCATCAAACTGACGTTTCGCATTTCAATATGCAGTTTTGCTCTTCGTGATTGTGTGGAATGATCGGGTTCGTTTGCACGCTAAAATGTTTATCGTTTAATAAAAGTGGATGAGTTAGCGGCGAATAGGGGGACAATAACTGTTCGCGACAAATTAGCAACGAGCGGAGTTGATGGTCGGTTTTATTGTGTGCATATCAACTTATTAAATTATGTTTATTGAAATTCGCTCCGGTGTCTGGAGGTGAAATAAATTTCTGCACTATAAAAAATCTCCAGCTATGAATTTATTTTTATGGTTTATTTGGCGATGTTGAGGCGAGGGTTATCCGTGGCTATAAATTCGAAGGCTATCGTTTTAATTTTTCTGAAATAATATCAGCATGGAAATTGATTTCGCTTTATTTTGTATGCTTTTTTAATTGAATTTTCACATCTTGTTTAATATAATATAATATTAGTACTTACAAATTTTATGTTTGTAAATTTTTTCTTCAAATAATTCAAGCAAATTCATATTTAAAAAAAAATGCAATAACAATCGTATAATTATTTTTAAATTTTCTAACGAAAATTAAAATTTTAATTCTCACACAAAATATATACTTATTACATATCCGTTCAAATAATGCATATTTGATCACACACTATTTACAACAAAATTCGACATCTAACGTCATTCATTGCAATTTATGATATTACAATATTAAAGATTTCTCAATTTGAATATAAAGAATCCATAAATTATTCATCGATTATTAGATTGTATTTTCAAAGTATCTTATCATAACAATACTATGTCGAACGAGATAAAATTTCACCCTTCAAACGTATCAAGCTACGCGTAGCCTTATTATAAATTATTTATTCCTCGTCATAAAATGCACTCCGATAAAAATGCACATAATTTCCTAAAGATTACCCCTTTTTTTCATGGAGGCACCATCTTGGTCGCGTGTCAACCTTTTACGAACCTGAGATAATATGTCTTGAGTGCGTCACGCTGCGTGTCAATGTAAACACTGTTACTTTATGTGTTGAACACAGCGGGATATCACCACAGACCCTCGCCTTCGAAATTGACCTCTTCGCTTCAAATGTCTTCAGAAGAAGACACTGTAGAGGTATTTGCTCATTGTCGATCGCATATTTTAACAATTGGATCGAAGAGCGAGGCTCGAAGGCGCCAGGCTCGTGACGCCATTTAGACCGGTTAACTTCGAACCATTCCGTTGATTGTGTCCATTATTATGAAAATATAACAAGCCTTCGGCGTCGGTGTTATGGTTCTGTAATATATAATAAGATTTGATAGGAGAATTTAATTGTGTATAAGAATTATAATCTAACAAAATTTTCAATAGAAAAATAATTTAATTAATTTGAAAAACAATCTGTGAAAATTTTAGATTGGTTATGTAAATCTATGCGATATTCTGATTAGAATTCAGCAACCCTCGCTATTTTAATAAGGAGAAGAAGACGGTTCACATCATTTTCATAATTTTAATCACGTCAATAATTTCCGAATTCAGATATAGAAACAGTTTGGTGATTAGTTCGCGATTTCGAGCCGCGTTTGATGTCGGCTCGCGATTGGCGTCGAACGAAAGACAATTATTTACAGTCAGCCGCTCATAATGGCGTCTTCGAAGTCCGTTAATTGAATTATGCGAGTTTCGTGGTTTACAACTGTGTTTTACGACCGCGAGAAAAACTAAGCGAGAACGCTAAACGGCCGAGTTTCGTTTCGGGCTCTTTATTAATTTGTTCCCCGAGCGCCGAGGCGTTTCTCGTGCTCTCGGCCCCGCTCGTTATTACATATTTTATTATTATTTTTATTTGTGAAATATATTTTATAGTAATTAAATGAAAAGAAAAACAAATATATAAATCTGTGCGGTCAAAGAGCCGCCAGCTGCGGGGGGTTAACCGATTACAAAGTTTTTTTTGATTGGCGCGGGAAGAGTGCTCGACCACTGGTCCACCTTCTTGCTCTAACTCGAATTGAGGTGTTCTCAATCGAAACACGCAAACATTTCTGATATAAATATACTTAATATTCACCTATCGTTTATATAATTAATTATCACACTAAAAAAATTTAGATCGCAGTCGGTTCGAAAATCCAATGATTACAAAATCGCAATACTTTCAATTAATATTCGGCACCATTTCAACGAATTTATCAACTCTGCTTGTTTATAAAGATTGCGTTAATTAAATTTTTTATTGAATATTCATGAATTCCGACGATTATAGTTCGTTTCGATATGCAATCGTGTCACAATCGGCGTTCGATCGCGAATAAATCATGCGATACCGACGCTATGCGCTTTCTTGCATGATATATCGCCGATGATAACCCCTGAAAGCACCTTCCAGGATCTATAGATCCTGCAGAGTCTTGGCGTATCGGCTGATGAGGATCAAAGCGTAGCAACACCTCCGTAGCGCCCCGAGAACCCGGTGATATATGGATGCAGCAATTATTGAAAATTTTATACAAATACGACCGTATAATATTTATAGATGTGTTTAATTCGAGAATAACTCGAAACACATGTAATAAACTTCAGAATTTGCATATTCGATTAATCAAAATGGATAAATTATTATTGATCGAAAAATAAACAAAATATTGTATGCGGCACGCATCAATTAGAAGTAATTTTATTTCAAATTATCATCGTTTTGAGGATAATATCTTTAGTATTTTCAAATAGAGTATCTATTGTCCAACGAAATTGGTATTGGGTCTTATGAAAACGAGGCCGACCACACGCGATCGCCTTAGGAAAATATTTATTTATTTTTTTATTATCCAAATTACATTTTATTTTTTGTTTATTATCGATTTAATAATACGCGAGATTCGGTATGACCATGTCGAATGTATATGTAATCTGATGATGAGAGCCGCTGACGACCATTATTCCCGCAGAAGAACGTACACAATATACGTACTTTAATATGCACGTAGCACCTATTGTGTCGCATATTACGGTTATGACTCTGTATAAATAGGCCTCCGTGCATACAATTTCTCGATACGAAATGCTCAAGTAGCGTGAAGGAAAAATCCTGACATCATTATGTCCGCAACAATGCGGAGGAAAAGCAAACACCCGAAAAAACTCAGAAGAGAACCGACAAAAAAAGTCACACGAACAATCTAATAATGATTCGGTCGTATGTGCCAGCGATACGGCATATTATAATAACACTATCATGCAATCGATCAATTTTTTTTATCATCGATACAACAATCATATGTAGATCGATTATACTTACTCCGATGCAATAGAAAACGTTCTGAAAATATTCATTGAACATTTTAATTACTTCGATACGATATTAATGATACATTTTCGCGTTACGCACTTCGGTTTTTTTTCGCGGCACTATCGGCTCTTGAGATCGAATTTGCTATATTTTTTATTTCGATTTTCGATCCATTGTGAGCTCTCGCTTGATCATCGAGAGAACAATGGCACCGCGGCGAGCTTCTCCTACTGTTCTGATGATTTGATACTGGCTTCTGATAACACGGTTGATCTCTCGCTGAGAGATAGTTATGCTCGATCGTCATCAAGTTTCACCGTTATTCGTACGGAGCCTCAATCGGCGAGTTCCTTTAGAAAATTTGACCGAATGTGACTGAAAAACTTAATTGAATTCATTATGTTTCTAATTCTACGAAGATTGTACTTCCTTGTGATGATGCGTGTTGTTTTTCATTAATGATTCACTATGTTTTTGTAATATAAAGCTTACGTGTGTAATATATTATCCAATCATTGCATCGTTCGCCGAAAATATTTTCACGTTATTATAAATCATGTTTTGTACGTGGAAAACATAATCAATTTCTCATTTACAATTAATTATGAGTCGAAAATAATAATTAGTCATGTTGTACAATTGGTTTTTAAGTACGTTATTTTGCAATTATCGACTACTGTTTCAGACACACATCACTGCGGTTTCGCATTACACTCACTGACATCGATTGAAATCGATATCTAAAAAAAAATCGATAATATATGGCATCTGGCGATTAATTCATGCATAATATATTTTTTACAATTCGAGCTAGAAGCTTTTAATAAGCTTTGTCAGTAGCTCCATAAAAGCTCAGTTAACTCGACCCCACACAATTGCGAATCATGACTGTAGCAAAAATCATTGACGTCAATAGAATAAAAAAAATAATGATGCGATTATAAAATTTTAAAATGACTTTAATTTTATTGAGAATCGTTTAAAATAATAATTTATCACATGTAAAATGTTTTGTGCGATGACACATATTGGCGATCTTTGTACTTTCAAATTATCATGTTAAACTTCACCATCAAGTCTTTTTTTTATTTTTACGTTATTATTATGTAACAAAATAGGATTATACACGAAATTTCATGAGTTGTACATCATGATACATCAATAAGCATTAAAACTATTACACATTACTCAACATCTAAAATTACCTCAGCAATCATTAATCCACCAAACAGATCATAAGTCACATAATAATTCGTCAATTTGTACCTTTACCCAAGGCTGCACCAAAGCCGATTTTAATTGAAAAACGCTCACCGCCGCCATCATGAGCCTGATGCAATTCCGCTAATTAACCCATACGTTTCGGAGGAGCCTTTTCGATTGTCGTGCACCCAACATTCGCAATTATTCGTAATTGAGACCTTGGGATGTGAACGCAAAGAAACCGCAT
This sequence comes from Hydropsyche betteni, assembly GCA_028571205.2. Taxonomy (NCBI): domain Eukaryota; kingdom Metazoa; phylum Arthropoda; class Insecta; order Trichoptera; family Hydropsychidae; genus Hydropsyche; species Hydropsyche betteni. Next base: position 5,768,329 of record JAOXNN020000004.1, read on the forward strand.
CTTCTTCGGGACATGGCAGCTTCGCACGCACCCTAATCACCATCATCAACTGCATGGCTATTAACCACCGTGCCACACACATTTAATGGGATATTGGGTATTTTGTCGTTGTTGTGTGCTAGGTGTTTCGGCTCGGATGTCGTATCTATGAAACCGCATGAAAATTGGATACAATTTGCTTCGTGGTTGGATTTAGGAAGCTCGTGTGTTGTGGTTGTTCAAGGAAAACCGAAAATCGAGAAAGATGTTCTGGTTTTTTGTTTGGATTTGTAGATTATTTAAATTTAGATTGTTGGATGATATGAACAAACCATTAAAATTTTCTGTATTGGTATGATGTAATTGTAATTGAATTGGAATGAAAAAAGTGGTTTTAAAATATAATATATATATTTTTTTAATTCTGGGTATCATATTTTAAAGGGTACCATTGTGGAACGCTATTTTATTACGTGGCTCAGTGAAATTTTTTTTAATCAAAAACCTTATAATTCTCGCGAAGTGTTTCACGGTGTCTGCTTTTGCACGATGATAAAATAAATTATTATTATTTTTTATATAATTCAAGTCGGTGAATATTATGATTTCAGTATTTTCAAAATATGACTTCTTCATTGAAATTGGAAATTTACGTCGATTTCTAAATTATCATTAGACAAAACGGTTAAACTATGAAATTTTACACATGACATGTTGAAAAAATATTTTCATGTGCGTAAATCATTCGGAAAATTGTGTAAGTGTCTATTATTTTCTATTATTAGACGTATTATTATATTAAACATTATCGTCTTTTTTACATTTAACGAGTTTTTTATACTTCCTCGTGTCGTGAAAATTTTCAGGTCACTGATGGACTAAAAAATGGAAATCTAATCGATTTAATGTAATTATTGCAAATGCTAGACATGTAATGATTCAATTCAAAGTTTACGAATGAAAAAACCAGCCATTATTGCGGGAAACGATCATGACATTATTTACTTTTTCATAGTGTTTCAAAATAAAAATATATCTTCAGCATCATCGCTCATAAATTATTACAGCTTTTTATGTGTTCGCCACATATTCTTTTAATCGTCGTTCATAAATTTATAATTTATTTGTAATTCTAAAAAAGAAACGGGAAAGAATAAATCTTACGCAATATGGATATATTTCGTTGGTGAATTTGCCTTTATTAAAAACGTTTGCTTTGTAAATTGAATATCTATATGCGTGTTATTAGTTAATATTTTATCATAAAAATATCGATTATAAAATATTAATGATAAATTTTCGCAATATATACGATACACAAATAATTCATGCTACGTATAATTTCATTTTCATTTTTTTCATGCATCTCCATTACATAATTTAATTTGATTCTCGTACGTTCATTTCAATTACTCGAATGAAACGTGATTTAATTTCGCACAAAATGCATTTCAGAGACGCGTTTGTACGACCCAGAGGTCAACACGACCTTGGTTTCCATTACGAAACCCAACTACTGCTACTCTTAAATTTTCAAAAACATCAAAAAATTAAACCAAATCAATAATTTACATTAAAACACACCCGAGACATCTAACGGCAATAAAACGCATTAGTCGTTTTATCAAAGTCAAGAACCGTTTTAAATTATATTTCGCACAAATTACGATTTGTTTTAAGACTATTTATTTTATAAATATTAAATATTATAAAATTTAAGTTTTTACACATCTCAGCTTCCAAATTTCGGGGTTGTTTGAGTTGTGTTGTGTTGTGTGTCTGTCGCAATTACGGCGGCCGCTCGGCTAATGGGTCAGCCCCTCGAGCCTGTCATTACGCCATAAATAAATTATTGTTATTTCATTTGCCCCGGTAATGGGATCCCTTTAGCGGTATAATGGCCGCAGACGTCCGCGAGACGCTAATGTCCTTACATCCTTTGACGTATCCTTTGATATCCGTCCGTGTATAGAATGTTTGTGAAACGATTATGCTGAAAAACACTTTTCGAATGTGTCTCGAATGATTTGGGTTAAAATTTTTGATTAAAATGAGATTGTTTAGATGCAAATTGTGTTCGTAATTCATGCGAATTTGAATATTCAAAGAGGTAAGAAAATTGTTAAGTAAATTGTTGTGGATATTACAAATATCATAATTTCGTTCTGTATTTAAAATGATCGTTTAATTTGAACACGAGCTTATTTGAATATGTAAATTTGATGAATGCTTAATTCAAAAATAAACTAAATCATTGAATGCTTACGAAACACGGTGTACATAAGCGTAGGTAAAACGTTGAATTTGTGTAACGATTTAGTTTCGACGATTTCGATTGTTTTTTTCCTGTTTCGTTTTAGTAATAGTTATTAGGACTCGGACCCAAAATGATACATGAAAAAATAAAATAATCAGTATACCTTTTTACTTATGTAATTACATTTGGTTATTGTATCGAAACCCCATTTTGATATCCGAAAAACAACACCACCGCAATAACGGATAATGTGTCGATCGTGTATAATTTTACGATTTTTTATAACGCATCCAAATACGATGTATTAGAAACGAGAATAAAAAGCGACCGTCGTCGAATTACACACGATAACAGTGTGGGAAAATTTGCACGTTTTGTCATGTCATAACTTTTAAAAGTCGGAAAATTCATTACAGCCACACACAAGAAACGCGTAAAAAAAAAAACGATAATGGAGTTTCGTATTAAACGAATTATTCCGCCGATAGCCGAACAGGCAGACATAATGAACCGGGTTATTATTGTTGTACAGTTCGAAATCGGCAAACGAAAGTTTAATACGCGTATCGTTAATAACATTAGGGTGACTATGTGTTTTGACGCGCCAGGTAGCGCCATCGGGAAAACAATGGCCGACAAAAACGTATTGTTTGACCGCTCGATTAATCCGAAGACGGACAAAGTACTGAAATATTGCTCGAACGAATCGTAAATTACTATAGATCATCGATCATACAATCGTTACATAAGTAATATGACATTGGACTTCCGTTAAAAATATTCACATATTTTTGATTGAATAGACATTCTGGTTAAATGATATCGAGTTTTTGATAATTGATTTTTATCATGCAATGTTTCCATGAAAAATTAATATATGATTATATTTATGTTCTGGTTTCATTTAATTTTTTAACTAAAAAAAAAAACAACAACAAATTTGATGTGTTAAGTTATTCTGTTATCATTCAAAAAAATTAATTTAAAACGATGAATTCTCGTGCTATTTATTCATCTTCTGCAATTATATTTGGCATAAAAAATCGCACAGCTTCCAGAAAAATATCCAAACTGAAATTCATCAAAATACGTATCGAATGTGCAATTATTTTTTGAAAAATAGTCTCCGAATGACGCGCGCATTTGTGTGTCGGGAGCGCCGTTGGCGCCATCTTGCTAACGAGCCTCGCGTATTTACGACTTCGCCCTTATTTAATAAATCACTGCCTCGAATGCATATGAGAATGTCGGCGAATTTCGCACTAATCGACCATATATTAATGCGAAGTCATCCTGCGATAATCATCCCTTACTCGAGCCGAAGAAAAGTCAATTCACAACAATATTGCATAGCACCGCCGCCATTTTGACCGACAATCAACGTAATTATACTTTTTTTCTACATGTTATACATGACTAAATTCATAAATTTTCATTACAATATATCAAAAAATTATTTTCATTTTCGAAAATTTATAAAACGCAAGTTTCTATACAAACGCAGCATATTCAATCAAATTAAAATCAATACGATCATCGCGGTCGGTTTGTATAAAGAGAGCGTTCTTGTAGTATGTACGCATCGGACCGGTCGAGTCAGTTTCTAATTGGTTTTATTGATTAATAGTCCGAAGATTTGAGCGAATAAATATTGTTATACCGAATATGGCGGCGCCTTTGTCGGCAATCATGTTATTCAATTAATGCAATATATAGATTAAATTATGGCGGCCAATTTACTCGATTATATCGGTCGCGGAAAAAAAGGCGCCGAATCGAAACGAGCGCGGGAAGAAACGGAAAAAATCAAACAAAAGTAATGAACTCGTCCGCTCGATCCGCGGTTAATTGATATTTACTGATGGACGATTGGTTGGTTTTTTCACTTGCGTGTATTGTCGTTTTGCATTACCGACATGTCCGAAATCGGTGGTTTTTAAACGTTTGTAATTAATTGAATTTTTTTGTAAGAATGTGTATGGTTTCTTTGATTGACGTTTAATTAGAGTTTTGTTGGTTTGAATATATTTCCAAAAGTTTTTTTTTTGTATATTTTTTTATTATTGAAAATATTCAACTGGTTATAGATTTTAATATTATTATTATTTGTATTTCTTATAATAATTTTGGATGGATAAAATTTTAAGAGACATCTGTTTTAATTTTATCATACTAATTTCAGTATCATGAGATATAAATGTATTTATATTTTACTAAAAGATGGTTCTCCTATTTTAATTTTTTGTTATATGTTTTCATTTTTGAAAATTTCGAATATTGATTATCTATTGTTACCTACATAAAATTAAAAGATATAATTTTCAAATTTATTCTATTTTTAATCTATAATACTAAAATACAATGTAATTTTAAATCATTGATTTATAGTTTCTACGTTTACTAAAAAAAATATAAATCATTCTTTTTCACCATATTTCTTATATAATTCGGTCCAAAATTTTATTCGATCTGCATCTGGATTTTTATCCATGTGAATATTTTCATTTATTTCTAAAAACTCTAAGTGATCAGACGAAACAGGTTCCCATATGACTGGCAATATATCATCAATTTTTGGAGTTGGATTTCTACAAATGAATTATTGAAAAAAAAAAGAATTTGAATATATTACAAAGTTGTCTGAATAATAAAAAATTCTTACCCATATTTAGCGAAATTTGTCCACATTGTAACCATTTGTTTTCGAACTTGACTTGATGTACTATCATTTTTAGTCATTAATTTTATCATATGAGGATTGAAGATGTAACCTAAATCATCTTCATGGCTGGGGCCTTCATGACTAATATTCAAGTGTTTCTTAAAAAAATTTAAATCTCCGTCGAATGAAAATCGATAAAAGAAAATAGGCGAAGATACAACAGATCGATGTAATTTTACAGATAATATTATTTCTTTCAAAAAAGCATAATCAGTCATTAAATCAATGTAACTTTCTAAAGAATTTTCGCTTAGTTCGTTTTCTCCAAAGTAAAACTTCTTTATTTCTTCGGCTACTTCTTTTGATTTACTTGAATTAAATGGTAATTTCAGATCATATGGAACAAAGTATTGAAAATTTTCATTAAGCGTTTTTAAATGAAATTCGTTAGCTCGAACACTAATCAACCATAAAATCCCTTCTTTCGAATTATATCCTGTTAAATATGGAACATTAGCTATGGATCCTGAATGTATTAATTCAATTGGTCTTTTTGACAAAAATGGTATTTTCCCAGTAAACTTGTTTTCCACAACAGGTGCAAATGAAAAGGCAGCATCTCTCTTCTTTTCATCAAAAGTTGGTACTAATTGAGATTTTGTCACTAGTTCTTCTACGCTTAAAGATCTTAATGTTTTCAGTATATCATTAGTTTCGATGCACTTGTGTCCTACTATATCACAAAGTTTAATGGCATTATTTATAGGATCATCTTTATTGAGAGTAAAAGCAAATTGATTAAGACAGGAACCAGATTGCGAAATAGCTTTGTGAAAAAGTCCATTTGCCATTTCAGAAATCATCATATATTGTACAGCAGAACCTCCAGCACTTTCTCCAAAAATTGTTACATTATTTGGATTTCCACCAAAACTTTCTATATTAGTTTTTACCCATTTGAGTGCCATTACTATATCTTTCAATCCAGCATTACCCGGAACTTCCTCTGTATCTAAACTCAAAAATCCTAACACTCCTAGTCTATAATTGACAGTAACGATAATGACATCTTTTTGAATCAATAATTCAGGACCAAATACATCGGCACTTCCAGATCCAGAAAAAAATCCTCCGCCATGTATCCAAATCATAACTGGTAGTAATAAACTAATGTTTGTTTTGGGCAATTTAGGAGTATAAACGTTCAAATATAAACAATCTTCACTTCCAAGATATTCTTTTTGTTGAATTAAAAGATCAGATTGAGCACATGGATTACCTTCTTTTATGGTATTCAAAATCCCGCCCCATGAAAACATCGGCTCTGGATCCTAAAATATACACAATGATCTATTTATAAATTAAACAAAAACTTAATTCTAACAAATAAAAAAGAAAATATTGTACTTTGAATCTCAGATCTCCTAATGGAGGCTTAGCATAAGGAATTCCTTGAAAACTATAATAAGAAATATCAGGTGTGCTAATTCGTAATCCCATGATCATTCCATTAGCTGTATTGACATCATGGAGATCCATTTTTGGAACGAAAACTGAAAAAATCTATTAAATTATCTATTCAATAAAGCTTATAAATTACTGTTCACATTCACTTTCATTTATGCGAAAACCTGTAATTAAATTAAAAAAATTGATTGAACAAAAAATAGTCTATTTACGTTTTATGTAAAATTTTCGCTCGATATTTTCAAAATACGTGTGAACTGATCGACTAGCGAATATTATGTGACGGTGAAAGGGAAGCACGTGGTTTTGTATAATATTGTATTATGTAATGAAAAAACTGGTCCGTTTACATTAATGTAAATATTACCTTATTCAATACAAAAATATTTTTGGTTTCACCACCGAAATATATTCGTTTTACTTTAAACAACACCAAAACGTAATAAAAATTAATCAAATTCCGATCCACTTAGCGTTTTGCAGTTCAGCGCAATTTTCGCGCATTTTAAACGCAATTTTCCGAAAACTTGGCCTTACAACATCGCCCACGAACCTCGCAGATGTAAGCCTGATTTGAATGCGTAAACAGCACATGTAAATCGGTCCGACGAGATCGAAAGTTGACTTTTTCAAGGCTTTGATCTCTCTCGTAACATCGTCTGGTGGATGTTCCAGTTTATATTGTCCGATATATTTATTATGACCGAATCGGCTGGACGTGAAAGCCCTTTTTTGCTCTTATTACAAAATGCTTTCAACGGGTTACCGTTTTTGCGTCGTTCCTTTCACGTTGGAATTTTGAAGTGTTAAGGTTTTTGTATAATGACTCCTTGAAAAAAAGATCGATATCTTTTTGTTCTTATCGTATTTAAAGTACACGGAATTATTCGGTTGAAAAAATGGAACTAGGAAGTCGCACTAGCTTGTTCGGAGCATGTAAATTATATTTAACAATAATTTATGTGTTGCACAAAAAAATTTTCGAACCTAAGGCAATTCACGATAAGTATCTTATTAACTAAAGACAATAGCCATTTTTATTAACGGATCGTTAACAATAACCCTTTTGCGGTTCGAATTTGTATTGCGGCAAGATACATTTTTTTCTTTTATTCTCCAATTTGAATACCATTCTGATGTAATGCCGATTAGATTTACCGTTGCTATATCGATATTAATGAAATAATCAAGAGTTGAAAATAAACTTGCAACCTTTAGCGAATACAATTCTAAGGTCATATGTTTATATTTTTTCTTATAAATTCTTCGGTAAATTCTTGTCTTAAATATCAATTTATCAAAATTTATTTTAAATAAAAAAGAAACGATTCAATTCAAACTTAAAGTATTAAGGACCAGTACGACAAGAAAACAAACGTAATTTATCGAATGTCCAACAAAATACGTGTTTGTTTATTTTGTTATCTTTTAAGTCGTTTTACATCGACCTTCCTGTCAAAATGGATCAAGATATTGAATCAAGTCTTTTCAGTTGAATACTTGAACATTTCACAATAGACGCCTTTTCTAACTAAAAAAAAAATACGATAGAAAATCTGGATTAGCATTCCTAGCGCGCTTACATCGACTTCAATACGAACTCTACTATTTGCATCTTCGCATAGCGATCGTTCAATATTTGAATTCACATCAGTGGAGGATCCAATAATTTATATATGTATAATATTATATTATTGGTATAAAATTGTTTGAAGTATAGAACAATTGAAATTTCTAAAATGAGATTAGTAAAATGATACCCAATGTATTAATTTGGTACAAACATTTTGGTACAAATATCGTACAAACATTTCGATTACTTAATTGCGCTAAACATTAATTGCCATTTCGGACCGAAAGTGAAATTTAAAATTATCAACGCCTAGTAAACAAAATAGGGAAGATCCACCACTGCATCGAACATAAACAAAGCGCATTATTTTATTTATTATAAACAATGCACGGGGCGAGGACAGCGCTCTGAAACTATAATGCAAATAATGCGGTCGTTGCGGTTTCGTAGCATTCGCACAAGTTCCTGTGGGGGCCCATAATAATACCATATCGTAGGCCATTACTCGAGGGAACACTATAGAGATTTTACTGTCAGATTTATGATAGCCGATATGTCCGTCTAATGCTCTGAAACCAGTCGTCAGATATGCACACCGTTGCGCATATTCACTTCTGAAGTGTGGAAAATAAATATACAACGAAGCACAATGGATAGTTTCGCGTTTAAATTGCATAATGCAATATAATGTAAGCAGTGCTACGAGGCGGTAAATCAAAATAAATTAATATGAACGCGTTTCGGTCGCGAGCCGCTCGTTTGTATCGATCGGTATATTGAAATGTTTTGAATGAATTCTAATTAGGTTTTTGTGTTTTAAAATGTTGGATTTGATTTTTGAGTTCATTTATTTTGATTTTGGGCATGTGTTTTGAGATTTTCGATCTTTTCATAATATGGTTTTGATCATTTGTCATAGATGTCTCTATAATAATTTTTATATTTCCATATTAAATTAAAATGAAAAATACACTATGAGATTATACATGATTTTTCAAAACATAAAATAATTGTTATATTTATTTAATAAAAATTATAATAGTATTGAAGAAATACGTTTCATACGATATATAAAAGTTTCAATTTTGTATTTTAAATGTATTTACAGTTAAAATATAAAATCTAAAGTTTTATATATGACGTAAAGAAAATTCGAAAAGTTACACTTTATATTAAAGTATATTATAAGTTTGCCAAAAACTTTCTTCATTTTAATACATCGGTACATCACACGAAAAGCCACAATTTCTGCTTCAGTTCAAACTTTTCACTTAACTTCGAATTTTTCCTTTGAGTGATTTATTTCTTAACCAAGTATTTTATTAAATTTTCGAAATAAACTTCGCTCTTCGTTGAGCACTTTCTTGGGGGTTTGTCGTATAAAAATTATGATAAATTACGGCCATCTATTAATGATTATTTCCTACTTCGTACAATTTTGAACGTCAAACAAACGATAGCATTCAAAATCACCTTTGAACCCAACAACAACCGTAACCACACCATGCACTAAATATCGAACTAATGAAACTTTCCTTAACATACCATTATCTGCTCGAATAAATAGCTTTGAGTTTACCGGAGAATGCAGTTATTCTAAAGTTCACCGGAAACTTCTCGCATTAAATCGATCATCATTTTTAAGTGGATTTAAGTTTTATAAATTACCTGAGTGGTAAGCCTAGTAGGCTCTTCACAGCCAATTAAGTAATAAAGCCATCATCTTAATGTGTCCACGGTAAGAGTATGAATTGACTGGAATTAAAGAAATAAATGGAAAATTATGTAATTGAGTATCCTTTATTATAATATTTATTAGTAAGCAGGGTCATTAAAATATCAACGGACTCTTTGACTGAAACAAAAACAAACCATGAAACAAAAAATTTCGTAAATTATTGCCGTTATTATGCATCAGAATTTATATGTTGCCATACACAGATAATATTTTATCTATTATTTTAAAATCTGTATAATTAAAATCTATATATCTGTATATTATTTTATTATCTGTATAGTTAAAATTTAATGTTATCGCCATATAACGTTTACTGAATAA
>JAOXNN020000004.1:5778425-5824221 GCA_028571205.2 Hydropsyche betteni
ATAATTAATAAAATCTTCAAATAATTATGTGATTTTATTTGTGTTCACAAGAAATGTTTATTTTTGATTATTTAATATGCTATGAAAATAGAAAATCTTCATCAAGATAATTGAGATTTCTAAAATAAGACTATACGCCAGATTTACAACCTTCAACTCAAAAATAACTAGGGACACTATTTATCCGAACCTAAATAAACCGTCTCATGAATATTTGAAATCATATTTAAATGTTAATATAAACATTGCTCCAAGTCCAATTTCCGTGCGAAAACGCAAATTGCCACAGGGACGATTCGCGAATTAATTGCTCGCGTGTCGCGCATAAACCAGAGATTTACGCTTAGACATACCGAGTAATTTATCGATATTTCACACGTTAATAATCGCCTCAATGGCACAAACGGCCATATAAAATCGCATTTCCATATGATTTCTTCGTTTGTCGTAATTGAGTTAGCGTCGATGACCGGCTCACCCACGGGCAAGGCTCATTTGTAACCGAACAATGTCTAATGAATTGGACTACGTCGTTCTGGGCACAATCTCGAGGATTCGATCTTGGACGCCTACTGGTCAAGTGAACTGTATAGTGGAAGTTATCTGATTGAGCTTCGACGCTTTCGTTTCTTAATTAATTCGGAAATGTATGGATTTTGTTGCGTACGGGTTAAGTCCCAGTGAGGTTGATTGAACGAGATTTAGTGGGATTAACGCGTCAATTTTCACTCAAGTCAATCGAAAAATGAAGGTTGGATAAATTGACAGTTGAAATTTTGAAACAAAAGGGAAATTTTGTTATATAGTATTCAATTTATCTTCAGTTAACGTTGCTCAACTCGGATCGAAATCTATTGCCGCCATTCGAAGGGGATCTATAATAGACGGTGACTTAGCATTAAATAATCGTATATTCGTAATGTGCATTATCGGTAAAGGCTGTCAAAATTAATTAAGGTACCAGTGTGGGTAGTTCACCTGATAATATTTATAATCCCCAAGACAGTGGAGTCTCCATCCGCCCATGCATAACATTATAACACTTAATCCGCGCAGACTTTGCGAATTTCCCTCTATACATCTACCGGGTGAACTGGTATTACGACGTCAAAACGAAATTAATTCAACTCCTCGCCCATCGTGAGGGAATTAAAGCTAGAGCTGTCGTGAAATTTCATTCCGTTTTTGCCGTGGTGTGCACTCGCAAGATTAGCGTGATGTATGGCCGATTGGATAAGCCGACGAGTGCGTGCTCTCTGCGAAATGTTTGTTTTGATTTTCTAGAATGTGATCGGTACGTTACTATATTATGACTTGCGAATATAGCGTTGTATACTTTCATTATATTCAATTATGTGCTTATTTTCTTAGTTATTAGCATATAAATGACGCTAAATCGAGAAGAGCAAGTCCGCCTCTGCAAGGCGATAAACTTGACGCACACGTACAAGAAAATTTAAATTCTCATATTGTACGTGTAACGAGGTATTATTCATATTTTTCATACATATATTCATTTCGCATATGGATAAGAATGGTAATAATACATTTAAATTTGAATAAATTCATCCATTGGTTTTGTATCGCGATAAAGATTATGGTATTTGAATTGCAAAATAACAAATACCGTTTCTCAATTTAATGTTATAAATTCCTTATCTGAAATATTCGAGTCGGTCGCAGTATACGTTCATATTATCGCAGGAGCACCCCTATGATATATTTAGCATTTCAACGACGACAATCTCTAAAATAGCCTAATTTGAATAGCAAAATTGCGACGGGGCATTTTTGCATCGTAAATTATCGACCATTTTCCGAGCCATCGTCGTACATTAGCGCGGACGTCGCCGTTTCGTTCAAGAGATTTATTTATGACCGCCAATATATCACGTTCGACGCACCAAGATTTATCGAAAATGCAGAGAATATCGCGACTTTCATTAAAACATATACATAATGCTAAACTCTTCGGAAAGTGCAAGTCGTTCGCAGCCCGAAAAAAAGAACGAGGCGCTCGCGTGTTTATATTTTATAGCAGTTATTCCAATTTTTTATCTAGGTTCGCATATTATTAACATTTCCTCGTTTTTTTATGACCACTGTAATATCAGTTGCATAATAATGCCAAAACAACGTGTGAAATCGTTTCGCGTCGAAAAAAATCGGCATAACAATAAATGCGGTAAAGTCGGACGATAAAGCGGCTAGGAAATTATGCGCGATTAAGAAAACAATAAAAGCTTTCTCTCGAATATTGGCAGTTGTAATAACGCCCGATATTATCCAAGATTGTAATGAAGCCTTTTCCATAGTGCAAAAGCGGTGGGCCGGTTCCGGATATATATGCGAAATGCCGTTTTCGAACGGCACTCTATGTTGCGAAATGTTATATCGTATCACTAGAATAGAAAATAGGACGATATTTTCAATATGTGTCTATGCAATACACATTCATCCCCTCGATTTGGCCGATACTTTTAATGGAGACCAGTTTAGAACAGTGAATGTATTACCTTTTTTGCTGTAACATGGTACAGTATAAATTTCATACGCTAAAAGTTAGAAGCTATCCAATACCATTAGAAGTTTAACCAGTTTTCTTTATGATGAAAAAGGTAATTTTCAAAGAGTTCGATAGTACAAAATACAGATCAATGACGTTCAAAAATTGACCACATTAAACATGATATTGAATCAATAAGTTCAATAAAACCGTTGACAAATCACAAATTGATGCTCCAATGAGGAACGGGTCATGAAAGTCGAATCGTTAAATCAATTCCGCATAAAGTTTTTGTGTTCGATCTCGTTCAATTGTCTCAACCGAACGCTGCAGCTTTATTGTAACATATGGATATCATAAAATTAATAAATGTGTGTATAGAATGTACGACGTGAACATTCTCATGGCACGGTAAGGACGCAGGAAGCTCACATCGGATGCGCAACTTCCCGTTCCTGTAGCAGACAAATAATCGGGCTTTGGGTACATCGATTCGTAGTACGTTAGTTCGTTTGTCAGACATATTCCGTTCCGTTAGTGTACGTAATACATTATTGTGTTGCAGTAAATAAGATAACGGTTGTACTTTATCGAATTTTTTCCGTTCTGATGGCGCGTGCTTGCTACGTGCTGACTGCTGACCCCTCGTCTCGTTTCCTGTGCAATTTTCTTATTGCGCAATTTAGCTTTCTTCGATTTAATATGTGTTCGGATAATTTATGTATTTAAATTTATAATTTGATCCTTGTCTAGGGACAGCACTGTATTCAATTGTCAATATTGATGTCTTGGCACGAGCTGTTGTAGCAGCGCAACGATTTTACGCTCTTGGCCAATTGTGTTATTTAATTTTTGAACAATATGCACGTGCGCATAGATTGAGTGCATTTTACTGTTTCGAATTGCACTGTAATATTTATTTAGTATTTCAAGCCGATAATGATATAATCAGAAAACTTTCAAAACATTTATATATATAACATTTAAATTTTCAAATAATTCATAAAGTCAAATTATTTCATTTTATATTATATATTAGTAAAAGGTTTTTAAAAAAACTTTGGATGAAAAATATTATGATTTCAAACGGAAATCGAATGCCACAGCGTATACGTTTAATGGACGTCGTAATGTTGCGGTCGAATTCAATTTGCATCCTGAAAATTAACGCTTATTTAACGTCGACGATGCAAACTCACATTTTTCACAACTGAAATTGGGTCACGAGTTTTTGTGTCCACGTCAAACATATCCTGAAATAGGAAATCAATGTTAGTTTATTCATTATTTCCGAAAATAACAGAAACTAGCGACCCGAATATATAATTCAATCAGTCTTGCACAGACCAATGATCAGTATATAATCTGAATAAAATGTTTAATAATAGGATATCGCTTCTTCCGGTATGAATAGGCGAGGTCGTGTTATTCTCATGCGTTTATGATAAATGCAAATGCAACACCAATTATAAATCCATCAACGTTCCCTTAAACAAAGGAACAAGATTCTTCTCGTCTCATAATAAGAGAATTTCGCGTGGAAACACAATGTTTTTATAATTATTAGGATCGAACTAATGGGAATGATGTGGCGTGTTGTCAGTTTGTATTAAAAACACATCGCGTCATTTGATACGTTCAGAGTGTTTCACACGATCATTTTTATTTATGCATCGATTGTGCTATTTAAATTGAGATTCCGCAAACACTTCCTCAATTTTAGATATGGAAAGATGTAATAAAATTGCAAAACCATCAATTTGTATTCTGAAACATAATAAAACAATATTAGAGCGCTTCTTTTGCAATGTGATGCAATTGATATTAATTGCTTAAATATGTATACGTAAAAAGTTCATGCTTTATTTTATGTGCCTATAATTGTTTTAATTGCTATATTTCGTAAAATTAATTTATATAATTTTGCAGTATTTTCATAAAATGTCGACAAAAATTGAATTCTCTATTTTCATGTATATCAAAAGCGTATATTTTAAAACTTATTCGTGGTGCAATCATCTCAGTTTTCAGTATTGAAACGAAGATGATATTCAAACTGAACGTGCCTGAAAACCGAACAGAATAATAAAGTTCTATTGCATTCGTGATTTGAATAAGTCTTTGTGCTTTATTCTTCAAATACTCTTGAAAATAATATGTGCTTTTATTATAATATTTCGGTGCATTGAATCTACGAAAATTTCGATAGACGAACACGAAAAATATTTTTTTATCAATATCGATAAAATGCGTAGCTTTCAGCACAAAAAACACCGAAAGAGGGATAGACGCTTAAAAAAATAAATAAAAACCTCATCGGCAGAAAATCTAATATCTCAACAGTGAAATCTTTCACGAACCGGAAACATCTCGGCTTCCGCATTCGCGAAGTATTCGTCTGTCAAAAGATAAACGCTCCCCCTTTTTGTAGAACGCATTTTTTCTCTTCGTACTCGAAAAGACCTCTTTTTTTATCGTCCAACATTGGCCACTCTATTCAGAGCTTTTTCCGCCTCCGTCCCACTTTGTGCGTCCCTAGAGCGAAACGAGCTACACGGCACAAAGATTTTTCCAAGGAAAAACTTCTCGACGTTCTGCTGCACTAATTTCCCGACATCAATTTTCATGTCAGACAAAAAGGGACGACAACAAACCCAATCAAGCTTCATCCTGGGTGGTACAAAGGGCTCCGGAGACTGTCTATCTATAAATTATTGCGTGTGGCATTTCTCGTGTCAGGGCGTATTAATTCGCCCTAACGAGAATTCTTATAGAAATGCAGCTCGGTTCAATGTCCAGATTTTGTTATTAATAGTTTTGTGCAATTAATCGCATCTGGATAATTGATAAAGAGCAAAATGGGCGTCGCAGATTTATTACCTCGTCTGCTCTAAGGTGATCCATCATCTGAAGTATTAATGCATTCTTTGATGGATAAGCAAAACGACGATACTCATTGAAAATTACATAAGTGTCTCGTGGTTAACGTTGTATATTTTGAACTTACGTAATGGTTTTTGCATGATATTCGCTTTTCGTAGTGAAATGTTCGAAATAGACAAAACTTTCATCGTATTTATTCCGAAGGCTTCGTTGAATTTTTTTCGAATGTACGCTTTCATTGTTCGCGTCTTATCGCACTCTTTAGAATTCGGTTTGAATGACTCGAAGTCTCCGATATTCGACGCGATTGTTAAGCTTTTATCTATTGTTAAATTTAAATTGAAATAAACTTAACAAATTTCCAAGACGAATTTATTTTTGAACATAATTGATTGATAATATATATTAGAGTATAAAGCATACGATCTTAATTACGGTGTGATTTATATTCCATTGAAATTTCGGAAATAGCACACATAACATGATTAATGAGAACATCTTAAATTGAACTTGGCAATTATGCAAATTCATGAGAAACCGTTCATTTTGAATATTTGAAAACGTCTTAATTTTGTGATTGAAATATTTAAAACATTTTTAATTGGTTAATCAATTTTGACGTAAAAAGTGTTAATTGAATAAACTTGTATATGTCGATTGAAAACTTGTGGGTTTCGGAGTCAGTGTTACGTTTCTCACGCGATGCATCGGTTTTCTGACAGAAACATAAATAAACGAGGTCATCAATTCTCATGGTGATAAAACAATTTTGATTCGCGGAAAACGAAGCGATTCATTACATGTGAACTCGTTGAATAAACAGTTGATTGATTGGACAGGCATTCTTAATATAGTAATTTTATTGTATTTAAATGCAAGTTTTTTTTCTAATCACACGGCAGCCGTTTCAATGTCTTCATTTGAAAACGGATTTGGAAGAACAATTTTTAATATTACATTTGATATTATACGCAATTTCCATTACGAAATATCGCAATCATTTTCAGTGTAATGATATATACTTTAGTTGTTTATTATTAGCATAAGTCACGACAATGAGAGCGTTTTCGACGTAATCAAAATGCAACGGGTGTCATAACAAATTTTCGCTCGTCAAATTGAACACCTCATTAACTCAAATTGTATAAAATTCCAAATTGATCAATTTTGAAATTATGCAAAATTGCGTCAGGCTACATTCACCCACAGCTTCCATTTGCCTGAATATTCAGAGGTGCATTTTGTCGATGTCACATTTTAATACCAAGAGTGTTTTTTTTTTTCTTTTCCTCTCTTCTTTTTCACGATACACTTTCCTACAGGTCTCGGGTGAATAAGTAATTAAAGGAGAAACAAGACTTCCTTGCTTGTATGGCCCTTATAAAAAATGCACACGGTATATAGAGATCTACGTCTTTTCGCCTTCTTTGTCTCTGGGACAATCTTTGTTCTTGTTCAGGTCCTTCTTCAACGCGACGACTAGACGCCACAATATTACCGTTACTAACATCCATCTTGCTTTTCATATATCCCAAAACTTAACCTCGAAGTTATACTAGTCATAGGTCATGTGCAATCTGTGTGAAAATTGTTGATCGTTTGAAAGAACAGGAAATAAAATCGTCTAGAATTTGTGTTCGGCGTTGTCGGTTTCAATCCGAGATTAATCCGTGTACGGGCATTTGGGGCAGGAATTTAATTATTTAGCGACGGCAAAATAACGGTTCTCGATGGATGTGAAGAACGCAATTACTTTGGGCGTCGCGACGCCAGACGACGCCGCAATGGCTGAGGGGAATCTTCCTCAGTCAATAAAATATTTTATTCTCATTCGCTGATAGTTGGATACGAACGCATCAAAACAATATTAGCATTTAAGATCGTTCGGAAAAAAAACGTAGTGATTCGTTCATTTATTGTTTAATTACTTTTACGAAGCATCGATTTGTTTTTTATGTAATAGAATTCATTTTTTATTACTTAAAGCATCCTACAGGCAAAAAATGAATTAAAGTAATAAAACGATAAATTAAAGCGGAAGGTTGGACGCCGTGGCTGCGATAAATACAGAGCAGAGACAGTTTTATCTCTCGTTGTGCAAAATCTGGAAGGGTTGTGATATATATCTTTGTACTCAATAAAAATTATACGAAACGTAAAAATTGGAATTTCAAAAACGAATCAGTGACTTGATTGAACGTGGATTGATTGCTAACAAATTTTCGATTTCCCATACGTAAATGGAGTCAGTCGCGCTTTTCATTCGTCATTTCCTATCCACGTAAGAGGTAACGGAATTTCACATGGAAACTTCGGAAATTACCTTTCCCGTCGTCGGAAAGTCTGGACGAAATTAGATTGTGAATGTAAATTTTTACGAGTCGGTAAGCGAACGTTCGTTAGCATAACTGCTAACTTCGCGGTTACGTTTTTCGTATCGAAAAGTCGTTTTCGAAGTATGCGAGAGTATCACGACGTAGCCTTCTCCTACCTTGGCAAGATTACTTCACTTTTGTGCTCTCCTCCCCGTGAGCAGATACTTTGAATGTTTAAAATCCAATTTAAACTATGTCCGGGCGTCGGAGCCCACATGCCAAGCGAGATAAAGTGAAATTCTCCTACAGGAACATACCGACGTATATACAAAGAAACCCAGCTAAAATAAACTTGTATTTTTGTGAAAAGAAATTGCAAATAAACAAGTTGAATTTTACAAACATTACTTTCACAAAAAAGCTTGGAATATATTATATAATTATCTAGTTCAATTCCACCGCGGAGGCTCTTCTTATGTATGTTTCCATAAATAGAAAATGAAGGAGAAGAAAACGAACCGTAAGAAAAATTAACTTCGGTCGTGCACGAAGAGAGCACGGCTACGACTTGTCCGTTTGCCAAAGTAATCAAGTCGATGAGAAAATATACAAGGCTTCGCTTCAAAATCGTATTATGCTAAGTAAGTGTTTAATATTTGACCCACATAAAGTTGTAATGAGATTAAAAGCAGAAAAGTTTTTTTATGATAGAAATTTTGCACATCTTTTTACGCGTACGTGATTCGCGAGTGAGTAATAATTCCTTTCGTTTTTTTTATTATTCATGCGCAAAATTCGCCGCAGCCAATTTCGATGTTATAAATGCGTGACATGTGAATAATGAAAAAGGTTTTCTTTCAACTTACGCACAATTGACCTACGAGGTTGTACTCGGTCAAGTGCTAAAACGGAGCACTGACCTTTCGATATGACTATAAAGTTACGTGGAAACTATAATATTAAAGCCATAATAATCCCATCAACTCTTTTATTAGGAGCACCATTTAATTAATAAATGCTGAAAGTTATTGTTATTTTATGGTTTTGTATCAAGTATTGTATATAAAATATTAAATGTACACCTAAGTGTTCAAATCAGATTTTTTCCTTTATATATTTTTCTCATCTGTCCTCATTTTCATTCGATAATTTCTCGACTGCGTAAAAGTTTCTCTTTTTTTCTTTGAGCCAATACACGTGGTACGAATTCTCACCAAGGAATAATGCGAAAAGCCCATTTCGTCCCCGCATCAAAGATTCACATCGTGTCTTGCTTATCGTACAAACTGTTTCCGCACTTTTATCAAGAGAAAAGCTCACATCGAACGTCGACCTTTTACCATTCATGTACACATAGTCATTTTGTCCTCACCATCTTTCAAATTTCAGATTTTCAACAAATGTAAGATGGAAAATCTGCACATACTCAAACCAAGATTTCCAATATGGTTCGCATCATGAAGCTTTTTCACACAAACTTTCATATGGAACGATAAAATTTTCATATTCTCGAAAATGTGTCACTTGAAATGCAAGCTTTCATATATATAAAATTCAACACTCTATATTATTATTCAATGCATTCTTGACGCCGTTTGTCTACTTCCGACAGGCAAAATCCCCTTTTAGTATTATAGAATGCATAACTTTTGCATTGCATGACACTACATAAGAGAGGAGGGTTCGTATTTTAAGAGGTCACGCGATAATGGGTGGCAGCTCCGAAAGTTGACTCTCTAATGAGTTATGATATACTCTGGTGCAAGTCTATTAGTCTCTTTGTCTTACGAAATGCATCCCTTCCTCGAAACCAGACCAGTTCACCCTCATTCTTTATTGTCTCACTTGAACAGCCGGCGCCAGTTATTTTATATTCGGAGGGGATGAACAAAGAAGAGAACTTTCAAATTTTATTGCGCTTTAACTTTATAGTTTATTTTTATTTATGAATTAATTGTAAGTTCATAAATAATTTTTTAATGAATTTCATGTTTTTAGTATCAGTGATTTTCATTCGTCAGATATTTATTCGAATATTTTACTGTTGTTTAATATTATATATCGAACAATTCATGCACAATACGATTTCTCAGTATTTCAATTTTATTCACTTCATAAGATTGTTTCACAGAAAACTTATTGAACGCCCTGAAGAAGAGGAAAGAATGAATTATGCAAATATTTGCATTCTAAGAGAAGGGGAAAATAATTCTTTTTCATTCCAATTTTTAATAAAACGAACACTATAAGCAGGAGAATATATACTAAAACAACGGTTGCAACAAAGCCCTCTTTTCCCTAAGGAGATTGAATTTTTTTCAACGTTCTTTTCTTGAAGGGAGCAACTGTTAAGACTCCGAACAACGGTCGCGATTTCAATACTCTCAAGAAAACTTTCTTATTTGCAAAAAGGGCCAAGCGATCCCAACAAAACTTGGAAAATTCGCTCAATATTATTTACTCAATAATAAATTAGTAAACGAATCAACAGAACGAGTTTTGAACTTGAGAAACTTACAAACGACAATTCTCAGTACTATGAAATAATTGGAATTTGTCGACTGCCGCTCGAATCTACCAATCTCGTCACGTCCGTTCATCCGGTTCGAATAAAAAGATCGTGTAGGACAGGTCCTCGGCGAGAGCATACAAACGTTTGATAAATTGCGTCCAAGGAGTCCATCTTTGCGCCGTCCTAGGGACGAAGGATATAGGTACATAAAAAGGAGAATAGTTCGCGAAAATATAGAAGAAACCTCCCGGGAAAGTCGGGCCAGTAAATCAGGAAGACGTACATGCTTCGCATAGTAAAACCTTTCGTGCCCTCGGTTTTAATTTAACCGTGGAACATATAAACGAGAATCCCGTGTGCACACCCTCGAAGACGTGATGAAGTGAGGGAACATCAGCCCTTTGTGGGGACGCCAATTTAGACGATACTCGACTCCCCGAGATCGTGAGCGAATATATTCGTTCGATTTATAATAAATCACGCGTCAATGATGTTGCTGTGTTGGAACGTTGATTTAATTCGATGTAATCCGTCGTGTGTGACTTATGGAATTGTCTGGTGCTTTGGTGGTGTAGACAAATTGATGCAGAGGTCAGACGGTACGATTTCATTGCATGCGTAGTAGTAAATGAAAATTAATTCATTTATCAAAATAGTTGACATTGTATTAAAATAGTTTCGATGCTGTTAAATATTGCGAGCGTGAATTATTGCCGGTTATTTTGACAGCGTCGAGAGATAATTTAAGCGAAATATTTCAATTAAGCATTTTGATTATCTCATTTTATAAAGTGATACATTCTCTACTAATACAAATTGATGAGTGACAAGACAATATAATTTCAAAATAATAGAAACGCAATTTCTTACAATGTTTACACTGTTAAAAGGTTTTCCTCTCGTAATAATAAAAATAAGACATTTTATCCATTGTTCGAACATTTCTAAAGTTAAAGCCACGCTGAACGTTGCAAGAGAGTTTATTTATTTATTCGATCGTTTAGCACGTCTAAAACCCTCTCACAGGTTTCTTTTATACGTCTTGCGCCAGAGCTTTCGATCTCGAGTACGGTCTATCACCGTCCGAACCTTTTAACACACTATCCTACCCTCTCACCATTCAAACGAACACTAGATAAACTCGTACACGACTCCAGCTCTCGGACACAAGTTTTTGATTTGTGTGGCGTCTCTCGGGCGGCGCAGAGTGCAGACTTCACTAACGGGGTCGATCTTTTTTCCTCCGGCTCCTTGCTGGAGGTGTAAAAGTCACCGACGCCAACACCGGCAGGCTTTCAAGGAGCTTTACACTCCAGTGGTCGTAACAAGGCGACAAACAGTCAGATTTTATCCCGGAAAGTTTCCGCAGTCGAGTTGAGCTCCTCGCGCCCTACGTGCTCCGAATAATCCCGGTCCTTCGCAGCCGTTTCCGCGAGGCGAGAATGAAAAAAGTTTTCGTATAAACGGGGTCGGATCTATCGAAATATCTCGGCTTATCTGTGCGACACGGATTTATCGCGCCAATTACTTTTTTTTCATAGACGTTATGCTTTGTGCGTTTATACGACTGTTCGTTTTATAGTTCTGACGCTGGAGCCGTAAAAGGTGCGCTCGTGTGCCTTTTGCATAAGGTTCGATGCCGTCCGGGTTGAATAATTGTTGGGGGAAAAATAGCGGAGAGGCTTCTTTCCGTATTTTATAGTTGTGTTTGTAATAAATGTCGTCGGCGAATATTTTGCATGCCGTAAATTATCGAGAATCCCTTGGTAATTGGCCCTTTTATGGAAATCAATATTACACGATCGTTAAGACGGTTCTAATGCATTTTTTTTTTCAATTTATAATCCCGTATAAATAATTTACAATCTAGTAACACAAATATATTTCATTATAATAAAAAAAACATTATATATGCACTCTACTTTGAGCATAATGGTCAAACGATAAATTTGATAAGTACGACTCTTTTAGAAGATAAAACTAAAGTGATTTGCTATGAAAGTAGTAAAAAATACATAAACACATATATTACATAGAATAAAATATGACATCTCGTGAAACAATACGTTTGAAAAATTAAATATAATCCAATTTATAAATCTCTTTAATGAGATTCGATTCCGGGACTCCAAGTCGTACCTACAATACACAGTACCAGAACAACACCGTCGATAAAGCACAATCGAGAGAACCTTCTAACGGAGAAGTTAACCTTTCTGTCCGATCTCACGCCAGCGATCCTCATCATCCGTATAAGGAACGACCGGACTTGACGCCGTTCCCGGAACCCAACACTCGCTCTGGTTCCTCGCACGCCAGTTCCTTCAGAGGTGTGGGACTGTTGGGACCTGGTTCTCCTTTTAACCCTCTCAACTACATAACTCATCTTTTTTTTAAATGCTACATAATATGAAAGTATATACACAAATATTTTATAATTCTGGATTATAAATTGTATCCGGAATTTATTTCTCATCGGAAAGCAGTCTGTCGCGATTGCTTAGATAAAAATTAAATGTAGAGTTCCTAGTAAATGTAAATGTGGCACTCGTAGTGTCGCCTAGTGTTGTTGGTAATCAAATAATTATAAGGTGACTCAGGAGGCTGACATAGAGTGGGATGTATGTAAACAAAGAAGATGATGGACTTCCCTTCGAAATTACAAATTGCAGGGTTTTTTTATTATTTAGCATCAAACCATATATAAGTTAATTGCATAATAAACTTTTTCATCGTCGTCATGAAATATAACTTAAATATTTTCTACTGCAGATCAAAACTTTTTTGAAAACATGGAAAATTTAAATTTTTTTTCTTGTACCAAAACACTAAAATATTCCCTCACTTAACAATTTCAAATCAACACCATATGATGACCAAATTCATTTGATTGGTACGAACTGATACTTTCGGCTTACTCGCTAACAAGAAAGTAAACGTTCAAACTGACACTTTCGACTTACTCAATAAGAAGAAGGTAAACATTAAAAAAATAGGATTCTGAATATTGTCAAGCTGAAACATAATCATCCATCCAACTACCTACCAGTCTTCCTATAACTCAATACGACCGGCAAGAACTGGTGCGTTCGATACGTTTTCATTATGAGCAAGAAACAATAAATCGCCTTAATCAATTGTTTAGGTTACGCTCCAAAAGACTCGAGCAAAGGGTTAACCGTCCTCTGGGTCGGTATCGCGTCTTCATTGTCGGCCGATCGGGTGCCACAAAAAGCAGTTTGCCCGCGATCCGCCGATGCGATACAAATAATTGCGAACGCGCCGCTCCGATAAATTATTGGTGCGGGCGGGCGGATAAAGGGGAGGCGGACGGGCCCATAAGGCGCGCCCTCGACTACACTTTTGTGCGTTCCCGCCATTATTTATCTGCAATCGTGTGTTGGGATCGAGAGTCGTTGCAGTGGCAGCACTGATGCCAGCTGCGCTACCGCGGCTCGCTAGTTCGCGGCGAGCGAATCGCGGGCATTGTCGTCGTGGTTTTTTTTTTGTTTGTGTAGTTGGGCGTTGTCGGGGTGGGATGGAGTTTCGTTAATTATTTTTGGTATTTTGAATGCTTTTTGGAAGAACACTGTTAAATTATGGAAGTAGTTATATAGTATTAATTATTTTAATCGTGAAATGTATGCGCATTATGTAAATTATGTTGTTTTTTTTTTATATTTCGTGTTTGGTCACCGGGCATAATTGGATAAGTGTTACGACCAAACCAGAGTGCATCGATCAAATCAGCTGTCAAACGTCAATTGTTTTTGCGTGACTTTATTCGATAAGTTTTATTGCTGTAAAATTTAATTTTGTATTTATTATTCGGTTTATTTTTTTATGAAGATTGCGTTATAAATTTTCAGTATTTACTTTTATGATAGTTTGAATCAAATTTGATTTCACAATATTCATCTATTATTTAAGATTAGTTAAGGAATGGGTGGACATATTAAATTACGTTAAAAAATATTTTGTATTAAAAATGAATTAATAATACAATATTTTACTTCAATGCCCAAGAATGCGACGCGCTTATTAAAATTTTGACAAGAATCCACATTTTCAACGTCAAATTTTCTTTTCTAAAAAGTCAAATATGTTTTATAGTTCATTTTTAGTTTTGTGTTCCACAATAGTTTGCACGGTCAGACGTTAAATTCCCTAGTCACTTTCGTTCGAAGCACAGTAAGTAGATTTATTGTACTCGACTGTAATTCCGTTCTGTTCCGAGAAATGCATTCGATTTTTTTTTAATCTATTGTTATTGTTTACTATTTGCTTTTCTTTCATTTTGAAACTCCCGCTTCGCAACAATAAATCTAATTTTACGGCCATACCAACACTTTTACATGTCATTCTGTTTCATCTTTAAAATCATTTTCATCAACGAACAAACGTCGAGAGCGCTTTTCTCAGAACAACGTTCAAGAGCTTTTAGATTATGTGCTTCAATGGCTCTGAAATCTTCTTGACATTCGATCGTTCGAAAATCGAACCATTGCGCATGTCCCGATTTTAGATTTGACACAATCGATCGAAAACCCCATACCGACTCAGATTTACAGCGAACTTTCTAAAACGTAATAACCATATCTTTGTAAAGTGTGAAGTTTCAACATACATCAAGTGAGCTAATATTGCTGACTAAACTTTAGATTCCAGAAGTTCGAACACGTGACTTATTACCTTTGTATTTCCTCGTGTCACTGTGCGTTTAACTGCTCGAGAACTAACTGTCTCGGGCACCCACATCACAACCCACTATAATTCGATGGGAGAAAGGTTTTTGCCGAAATGGAAATAATTGTGGGAGCCATTTGGCTACTAGATCGCGTGCCTCCATTGCTCTGGGTTCTCTTGAAGCCGCGCCGACAGCCTCGTAAAGTATATCTGACCAAAAGCAGGATTAATTCTCGTATTTTTGTCGTTATGCGAGCCGTCGTCGAGTGGGCAACAGAATGGGCAATTCACGCCACATTTCTTACAAATGAGCCCAGGCTATGTAAATAGGTAGTGCTCACTTGCACATGGGCGTATCGCTGTGTAGTGGCTTGCTTTATTGCGCCATCCGTTCGAGGATCCGTGGCACTTGACAGTATGTCTCGATGTTGAAATTTCGATAGAAATATATATAAGAGCTTTTCAACTTTATGCGAATTTAATTGTACGTAGACGTTGCGGTCGATGGTTAACGAGCGTCCGCCACAATGGGAGCTTTCGCAAAAAATAAAAACTATAGAACTAGTTCGGCGAGCTTTGTCCGGCTGTCGGATCGGGTACAGAAATATACAATAATAATCGCGTGCAGTTCACGTCAGCCAATTCATCGGTTCTTCCAAGTCAATTAGACCCTTCTCCTCGGCAAAGGACTAAAGGACGGTTGGAAACCTGTAACGAACCCGCGACCAGTCTCGAAAGGAAACGTCTCGTTGCGCCGACAGTTTCGTTTGAAAACAGCTCGGCCTCGTAGACGATCAATTTTCAAAGAAAAGAAAACTCTTAATTAAAATCGTAAAAAAGGCTGAACGTGCATAGCAGTCGGATGAAGCTTGAAAGGCATAGATTTTTCACAGCTACGTACGACTTTCGTGAAAAGAGCGAAACTTCAGTTTTCCCTCTCTCGTTCGTTTCCGCGAGGATATTTTTCTCGTGACGGCTTTTATTATTCTCTTGGCTTGAATTTTTGTTTCCGCTCCCTTTTTCAGTCATTCTTCTGAAAAACAAATTACGTTTCATCTCGAACTAAAGTTTAGACGTTCAATTTATATTTACAGAACAAACCTACTTATTCTCAATGTAATAAATAAAAAAAAATGTGTTTCTTCCAACGAAAATTACGTTCGTTTCTATTCGCAAATTGTTTGTATTCAAAGTTTACTCAACAATTTATACACATGATCAAATATTAATTTTAAATCAATATTTGCTAACTATAAATAATAAATCGAATATTTAATCTGTCACCGCACAATCTCGATACACTATTTCATCAGAGATTTAGATTTAAGAGGCTCCGAATAATCTAGAATCTACTACACAAGCAAACCTGTTTGTATTTGTGTCTATTATACAAAATATATAAACAATGCAATATGAACATGCAACCGAAGGGCCACCCATGATCTTCAATAACGCGCATGCTTTGAAAAGATTCATTGTTCGCGGACCTGAGTAACTCCGCACATTGTTTCGTCGCCATTATTTGTTGAACAACAACAACGACCGCCAATAAGCGGCCGCTAATGAACAACATTTTGCTCATCGGCAAACGTTGTTTGTCAACGCAGCCATAAATAAACACTTTTTCAATTGCTCCGCGTTTCCATCTACTTTTGCACACCGCGCGGTTCGCACGCCGGTTTTTCCGGACGATGGGCTGCCTGCTGAAAGCCGCCGTTTAATTGTTTATTCGATAAATATGTTAATTGGATTGGGAGATATGAACGAGGATGGCCGTTTGTCGTGTGAAATTATGGGATGCGTTTTATCCGCGCGTAAGTCGTGCAAGATCCAACCCTAATAACGAATCTTGTAATCGATGGTTTCTTACGATGTAACGACTGTTATTTGAGAACGTACTGAGGTTTTATACAAAATGTGGATCTTGTGTATCATCATAATCATCGTAAGTTGTATGTACATAAAACTTTTGCTGGATAAGAGTTTTCCGATGTTTGAGCATTTCCAGTGTTGCATTAAACAAAACTAACCGTTAACTAATCTAGTATATGTTATAAGTTTCGTTGATGAAATTGCTACGTTTGCGTAAATGTACAGTAGAAAAGCGCTCTGCATAATTTTTTTTACTAAGATTTGAACTTTTTCCTTTTCATTGTCATCGTTTTCATATCTCTTCCTATTCAAGATCTTGAAAATTACAATGGTTATGTTACGTTGGGTTTGATTTTTTTATTATATTTTATGCTCTAATTGTCTACGAAGCCAAGGTTTTGTAAATAAATAAAAAATATCAAAAAAGTATCTTATCACCACATATAATTCGCATATGATAAACATTTTATATTGTGCGCAAACGTAGCAATTTCACAAACGAAGCATAACATATATAAAATAATATATTATTAAAATACAAAGAAAAGTGATTAACGCATGATCATTTTTCAAAATGCTTTCGACAGTCAATAATTAATAACCTTTAAAAAATAGCGCTTTTTTCTAACTACTCTTCAAAAATTATCCACAAAATAATTGAAGCAAAAAAAAATCCACACCGCCAACACTACATTAATCCTCTCACCCCTTAGCCACATTTTCCCCTAAACGACATATCCAATCGTCGCAAAAGCATCGTTTAGCTCATTCCACGATCTCGTTTTTATGCAACAACACACTCGAGTGGGTCTGGCAATCGCCAATATGCACCGAACGTCAATCGGATCGCATCGGGAGGTGCATTTGTGCCCGCGGCAGTTCTGCCTGCCCGACATGCAATTGTTTGCTCGCCTCTGAGGGACGTCGTTGATTTGCGATTGCTATTGCATTTCCGGATGCGAACGATTTATCATGTGAGTCAGTTGGCCGTGTACGGATTGTGTGTGTACACCACCTAACCTTACCCCCTAACGGTATTCGTAATGTGCGCCGGGCAATGTCCGCTAAGATTGCTTTGTTGTTATCGATCTCGGGCAGTTTTGTTTTGTTGGTTTTTTTTGTATGAATCGGATTTAAGATTTTTTTTATTTGTATTAGACTCAATTCGATCGGGTGTATCTGAAAAAATTGATTAATTATTATATTTTTTGTTCTATGATACAAACGCTGTTTTTTCTAAAAAAAAAATTAAGAGTAAACTTAACATTGAATTAATTTTGATATAAAGTAATGTATCATCAACTATTAAAAATTGAAAAAAAATAAGAATTGGTTCATTGAAACGAAACATGATTTTTTCCATAGTTCAATTCTTATTAGAAAACTTTATAATTACGAATTTTCGCCACTTTCGAGAATATTTAATGTATCTACATTCTCTATAATTTGAAGATAGTTTTATTTATGAATTTTATTGAAAAGCATGTGATTTACAAAAAAATAAAGGTGGACAAATACTTTTGACAGCCGATTTTTTAATATAAAATTGATTGACAATTTTAGGGTAAAAATTTGATGAATAACTGTATTAAAAATGCACAAGTATCCTTTAGTTACAAAAATTAAATATAGTTAAATATTCAACCATTTATTATTCTTTTATTCTGATATTGTTCGGCAACAAATAGTTTCAGCATCCAATCTCGAAAGTTATGAAAAGAAAAAAACGTCAAAACTTCCGACGGTATGGTAATAACGTATTTTTATCTAGAAAATGTTTCGGATAAATCGAAGCGATAAATCAACTAACAAACTTATTTTCTTCGCCATACATATAACGTAGCGAAATCCGCATACGGCTTTCGATTTCGATTGCTTCCACACCATCGCATTTATCAGAAACGAAACGCTCAACATCGGTCATCATTCGTTTTTCCGCCCCGGCAATTTATTGCCGTCGAACACGTATGCAAATCGCACACGAAAGATTCCTCGTCTTATTTACAGCATCGCCGCTAAATTATGTGGAAATATGTCTTAATTTGCAACGTATCTTTAGCGGCCGCTCTCTCGACCTGAAGAATGTCCTCGTTCTTGCGCGCTCTTGTTTTGCCCGGCCAATGCCGTAATACTCGGGATAAGGCACCTTCCTTGTGTTGCAGCCTTATACGGACAGCCCTAAGAAATTACAGTTCCAAGCGTTAAATTATAATTGCGATATGTATGTGTGTGTAAGTACACAATGTGTGCACAAGTTCCGCAAGAACGTGCTAAGTCTCGCCGCTGCGCTAATTCGCTTTTCGCCGGCGCAAATTGTCGGCGTGTATTTTCAAATCTTGTATACCACTTAATCACTGACACCAATGTTATGTTTATTTGGACAAAAAATATAATCTGAAGCATGTTTTATTTTTTAATAATTTATTTCTTATAATTTCTTAACTAAAAACTAAAAGTGTTGACTATGTTGTGTTCGCTCAATGTATACAGTGTCAATTTTCCTTCTTTTCAAATCTTACCAATTTTTTCATGTGTTCATGCATTCTTGAACTATAGTATCTTAAATTTTCACCAATTTTTTGAATAGTTACAGTCGAATTGAACCTGCAAAATATCGTTTAGTAAATCGCAAATATTGTTAATCGCGACAGTTACAGTTTTTCTTCAAGAAATAGAAAAGTGAATAAATTTTTCACTCAGAATAAATTTCTGTATTTGTAAAATGGCTTGAAAAATATTTAATATGATAAAATACGTTTTTGAGAATGTCTGTAATCAATATTAACACAAAACATGTGATGAGAAGTTGACGAACACGACATAAAAAAGGATCATCATAAATACGACATTACTTACAGAGTTTGCTGATGCTATATAATGCTGGAAGAAATATTAAACAGAATATATAATACTAATACAAAAACTATTTGGCATAATATTATTACATTTAAACTAGTGATACAAAGATAGACAGCCGACATTTTATCGGCATCTAGAAAACGAGCCTCGAGGCGTCAATTGATAAGCGCTGAACACGCCGATCGACAAAGTCGTCCCTCGACACCTCACATTTGAAATTGCTTCCCGCTCAGGAGCCGCAGGACGTCGAGGATCGACGATAAAATCGCCACAATTAGCCGTCGACTTCGTGATCGTCATCTTCAGCGACAACTTTTCCTTTCGCGGGATTCAATTAATCGATTCGGCTTAACCGGCCGGAAAAAAGGAAAGAGGCTCTCGCGATAATTGCGCTCTAGTCCAAACAATCGGGTCTTGCGGGGCGGACAAACCAGTTGCGGGTCGTTTTATTACTTCATTAGTTCGTCGAAGATGACCCGCGATGTTGTACGTGGAACCTTTCTCGTACGCATTCGAGATCGTTAACTCGTTATTGTTATCTGGAGCGGTTATTGTTAATTGTTATTGCGGTTTACTTGGTTTCGTATTATATAAATTTTCATTGACAATATCGCTTTGCTGAATTTGGTAAACAACATAATTAATGAGTTCTCGTGTTTCTCTGAAACGAAACTCCATGATAGCCGAAGAATAATGGCCAAAGCAATTTTTTTATATGAAATATGTGTTCTTGTATGGTTTTTCAATTTGAAAGTATGTAATTTATAAGTATACCCATTGTGATTTTCATGTTAAAGAAATATGTACATAAAAAAAAAACACGCAACCACCACATTACCTTCGACCACTCGTAACGAATCCACCTAAAAGCACAACACCATACCAAAACACCCTCGATCACTCGCCAAACAAACCCACCACACGAAAAACAACCAACAACAAAACTCTCCATTCATCAAAAGCACAAACCGAGCGCAACGACACCATCGCGCATCCTCACCACGAAGAATCGCACACCGCCATTATATTGTATCGTTTTCGATACCACGCGAATGGTATACGTACTCGCGCTCCCATACATCATCATTATCGTCATCGAGCCATAAGCCTGCGGGAGAGGCTGTCGGCTGGGAGAGCCGCGATCCCTAATATGTCGGCCGTTAATCTTGGCAACGCTTTTGCGTCTATGGGACGCGATTTTTCATTTGCGCTTCTGCAATTTACTTCGCCTTTGTTGGATTGCTCAATCGCATTTGTTTCGCGCGAAATTTATAGTGTGTATCCGCCGGGGTGTGGAAGAATTCGCTCGAGGGTTTCGCGATTTTCGTAATGCGGGAAAAATGGAATCGGCTGATTTATTTGTATCGGAAATCCTTCCAGGACTAACGATGGTAATTTGCATAATATGACAAAACGCTTTATTTGATCGATGGGACTAACGCGCATGTATCTATACTGTTGTATTTTAAGTATGAATATTGAATATTCGAAAAATTTTGTATGAGAGTTATTAAATTATTTCAGTATTAGTGAGTTAACCCGTTGAGTATCAAAGAATACATGTTTTTGGAAATCTTTTAAAGATATTTATTGTGCATTGTTGTAATCCGATTCGAAATCCAAAATATTGACAGTTTGCTTTAATCATAGTAAACTTAAAAACAAAAATTGGGTTTTAAATATATATTAAAAAAAAGATTAAGATCACGTTATGGATACGTAGATAGTAAATAAATGTTATGTATTTAATCATAGTAAAGACTTTAATTTGAATATATGAGTCAATAAAATATTATGTCATAAAATCTCCAGACCAACTTCTTATATAAAAAAACATGCATAAAACCTCATATGTGATTCTCTAACTTTAAGTGACTTTTAGTAACTACTAAAGTAAAGTCTTCAGTAAATTTTTGCGCATTAACATATCAAATTTTTCAAAATATAAAAATATGACATGAAAACAATTTGAACACTTAATAAGATGAGATGTGATAAGAAAAGGTGATATAATACAATATCCTTCAAAACGAAACGTTTAACCACCGCATCATGCACAAACCCAACAGCCACACAACAACCAAGAAAATCAACAACGATAAACAAAACCAATCGGCGATCCGACAACAGTTCAACGTTCTCGACCGACAAAAATCGCCTAGGCGGGACAATTCGCGGCCCAGGCAACACGGGCGTCGGCCATTGGCCGGCCTCTCGGGCACATCACGACTTTGTCTGCGGGCTGAATTTCACGTGCTGCAGCCGGATTCGTGAAATGGCCGCCGATCACTATAACTATCGGCGCCGGTCAATATCAATCAGCCGCCGGGAGGGTATCCGACTGGTCCCGGCGGTCGTCCGCGTGCGTGTATCGCACGGGATACCGGATTGTGCGACGCGAGCGCGCGCTTTTTTTTGGGTCCGGGGGTTTTGTGTCTTATGTAATTGGGCGTCGTGTGCGATCCGAGGCCGGTGGAAGTGTGTCGATTTGGTGGTTTTGTCGTTATGCAAGGGTTATGCGGTGTCCCGGCATGGGCTGGATTATTCCAGTTTTAAGATCGGTTTTGGAGTTTTGAGAGATTTTTGTCGATTTGTTCGTGGTTTCGACGTATACCCGATTCTCTTCTTATGCGGGAGATATGTTTCAAAAACTATCGTGTAAAAAATCATAGTGATCATAAAAAAATTGAAAATAGATTCCACCAATATATATCTAATCTTCTTTTTGCACGGTTTCGAAATAACACGGTTAAAGGAAGAAGAACCGATTTTTTATACGGTTTTTTCACTTTAACAAGGTATAAAATAATGTATTATTATGTCACAATGATAAGATTCGGTGCAGACTAGTATCCCCTATATATAGTAGCGGATTTCTGTGTGTCTGTCTGTGTGTGTCGATGACGCTCGCGACTTTTTTTGTTTTTCTTTTTTTCGATGATGATGATGAACAAATGAACTGATTTTATTGATTAAATATTAAATATTCAAATCGGGTACACATTTCGATTTCACACAATCGAGTTTTCACATTTTATCATTTTCCGTTTCTTAACAAAACCACAGCCGATGTTACTAACATCGGGCCTATATACTAGTACTAGTATAATATTAAAACATTTGATTTTTATGATCTAAAATAAAATATTATTTCAGTATAGAAGAAATAATTAAAATTTTACGTAAGCTTTTATACAATATTCATAATATATAAACAAAAAAAATCATTCCACCCATAACTCAAACGATGAGCTCATTCAACAAGAATAAAGCACCATCCATTACACCCAAATTCCCATTCAACGCTAACGAAATCTCAAAAACATATACATCGCACAAAAATCTCGAGGATATATTAAAAAAGCCGACCTTCCGCAAAAAGAACCGAAACAAATTCGCGCAATAGATTCACATTTTTGCACTGCGGCAACATAAATCGCGCGAGATTGCGGCGCGCGTACGCGCCGGCCATAAATCCCCTTCGTCCACCGAATCCGGACGCGAAACGTAAAATGATAAAGCGGAAAATCGGCCAGAGGACCGACGGTTGGCGACCGCTTCGGCGTCGGGCCGTGTAAGTGCGCGGTTGAGCGTTAATTGCGAGTTAACAGCTAGTTTTGCGCGTAAATCAAGCGTCGATAACCAGAGGGACGCTAATGAACCGGCCTCCGAGGCCCTTTACACCAATGGCAATCGATTCAATTTGTACGTGGGATGTGCTGGTAATTAAGTGTAAAACTGTAAATAGGAAGGCTGTGGGTTCGCGCTGGAGTTTTGGATGCGTTGTGTTGGATTTTTGTTGGAAGTTTTTTGGTGTTTTCGGGCGGTGGCAATTATCGGCCCGGCTAAAATCTCATGAAACGTCAAATTAAGAAACTTCGTATTCCTAAAACTCACTTCTGAAATAAATTCATGCTCTTGACGGTTGGCGCGCTGTGGGTCAGTTTGACAGCTGTCAATTTGACAGTTATCAGTTCAAACGTCTTTTCATAACTCTCGATGCCCTTCTTCACGACCACTTTTTGCACCACCTAGTTTCAACGGGGTCAAAATCAGCCAAAAGAATCAATAATTATTGATTTGTTGGTCAAATTACAACTGTGTTATGAGACTTTTTGACATTAGGCTTTTAGACACTTTAAGATACTAGACTTTAAGACGTTAGACTTCAAAATTAAGACTTAAGACTTATATTATTGAGTGTCAGGTTTCATTTTATGAATCGCAGTATTCTTTGACAAAAAATTGTGAGCGTTTCCATTGCGGATTTGGAATAATTTGAATTTTTTTTTCTTAATACAATCATTATAATCATTTTTAGCCTTTTTGTGTCAAATGATTAAAAAAATACTTCTCCGATAATAATTACTTTATATTTTGAATTAATCTCTTTTAATTTACAAATCTAATATATCATGATAATAGATACGAGGTTGACTTTTGGATAAGGTATATAGCCTAGACTCCCAATATTTGATGGGAAGACCTTGTCCTGCAGTGGACACAAAAAAGGGTCAACAATGATGATGATTATGAATATATAAAAAAATTAACGTATACACTCAATAAATAAACATATTAACTAAAAAAATAACAAACCCGTTAAATAAAATAGACTTATACCCTTTAGTACATCTGAAAATCCAACGAAACAATTTGATAAAAGATCAAAGTGGTAGCATTTACAAACGTTAACGGTCTCGTCGATAAAACATGAAGTTTATCAATCTTCAGACTTTTACAACAACGTTTAAATTGATAATGGAGCTTTCTATAGAACGAGGCTTTCATTAGATGATAATTTATAAACGTTCAACCTTTGCACATTAATGTCATAAGGCTCGTTGGATATCGACTCAATTTGTATGCGCATTATGTCTAGATAATTACAGCTCGGTACAAATTGAAAACCTTTCATACTAGACGAGCCAGCGTGAAAGCTCCTATAACCATATAATTTTTATTCAACTACGAGATTGATTATGATTAGAAATCGATGCGATCTACAAAAGCATAATTATAGTGAATTATTATTCAACTTTCGATGCGTTTATAAAATGAACTGAATATTTATTCGATGAAGCTTTTACACTCGAAATTTAGCTTATTACAAATCATATTCAAATCAATTTCAGACATTTACAAATTAAATTCATCTATCGAAAATGCTTTTTTTTTTAAACAAGTTTGATACTTTAAATTCAACCATTGGAAAGTATATACATATTATTAAGACCGCTGTCAAAGTTTAAATATGTAGAAATATCGATACGAGGTTGGCTCTCGGATAAGGTATTTAGCCTAGAGAGATAAGGTAGGCCTTGTCCTGTAGTGGGCACAAAACGGGTATGATAATGATGATGTAGAAATAAGGAAATATAATGCCCATAAAGCAAAAAAGTTCATATTCTTATTGTTTGTATGTAATCATTTCTCAATAAAGATTATCAAAGTCGAGTTGAAGAAAATATTATTATGGAATTCATTGATTAATATGACAATACATTTCGGATAGTTGAATTTGATTTGTAAAAAACTAAATTTTATCAGAAAAAGTTTAAATTTGATTTTCAAAATATTAACCAGTATAAAAACTGCACATTTTTCGTATTAAACTATCAAACCAATCCTAAAGCTGAAGGGCAATACTTCTAAACGATGAACTCCCACGAAGGATTCGATCCGAAATTGCACCCAGTCGCAACATAAAATTTGCATAAAAAAACTTCGAAGCCAAAATTACGCACCGAAATTGGAAATGTTGAAGGAAATAATAAATAATAATAGCTGTTATCGTTCGTCAAAGTTCAGTATATCGCATAAACGGCGGGGCAACGAACGTAGGGGCACATCCCTGGAGAGATTCCTCTCGCGAGATTAATAAAGGCTCTTCTGAGTTATGAAGAATCCTAGAGGCGATGGCTCGGAACCGGAAGATAATTCCCGGAAAAGATATATTGCACCTTGGGCGCGACGGGGAAGAAAAATGCGCATACCGATGTAACTTTTGCCGCGCGATAAATTATCGCCGCCCTAAGGATCGTTAATTTCGGCATATTGAGTGGGCCTTCGGATTTTTCGTGTCGTTCGATGGGATTGCTATATTGTCGTGTGATTTATTCACGGGTGTTGATGTTGATGGAAAATGTCGTACGGTTGACTAGTGTGATGGATGAGAGGTTTTTGTATTGTCGATTTCAGTAACGTTTGTATGAAATAAATCTTTTTCATTTTGGGGTTTGTTTGGATGTTTATTTCATAATGTGTTTTTGTTTATGTAGTGAAACTTTAATTTTCTGTGTCCGGGTTTCGTGTTTTTCCGTTAATTGCGTTCAATTTTTGTAGTCCCGAAAACTCATTTATTTTTATAGATTGGACGTTTACACTCCTAATTTACGTTTTCATTCTAATAAATTTTTTGTCAGATTCTTCGAAAACATAAAAATGGAGTTTCACTGTATATCCTTTTCTTCTTGAAAATAATATTGCAGATTTATTAAACAATAAGGATTGTCAAGATAGAACTTATAAATCTTGACTGGGTCATATTAGGAGGAATTTTCAAGAAAATTCAAATCATATTTTCTGAAAAGTAAGTAAGATGTAGAAAAATTTTGACATTTTCAAATAATATAAATGTTGTATGAAATCAAATAAAATTAACCAAAATAACTAAATTCAACAATCTAATTTGCTGATGCTGCATATTTTAAAAAATCGTTCAAAATAAAATTTTAAAATCAATTTAACGTATTAACAGTTTATTACAAACATTACCACTAGGAGTCCCAATCGATAATCCGATATTCGTATATATTCGCTCCTTTTTCAATATTCGTAAATTCGAATATTTATAAAATTAATCAGATATTATTCGTACTTTTATTAAGTACATAATTTAGGAAGTTCCTTCTTATGATATCTCAACTTTCAGAACTTATTGATATTTTTGTTTAGGATACGTGAGAAATTAGATAACAATGGAGATGCAAGCGAAGAGATCGAAAAACGACCCGAAATCGAGACAAAAAAAAATATTTTTTTTAATAAAATATCCCATTTTATTTTCAAAAAATAATAAATAAACATCTAAAAAATTATATATCCGGATATTCGATTATTCGAATATTTTGCCAATTTCATATTCGACACCCGAACAATTGATTTCACGAACGTTTGCGGTCCCTAATCACCGCCAAAAACCATCAAATCCGATAAAAAACAAACATCCAAACACAGCGCACACAAGAGCGGGGTCACATCCAGCCCGGCCCGCAGGCCAAGGGTTAACGGCGCCCCGGCTTGACGTAGTGCGGGGGCGGTTAAAAGTTATAAGTCGGGCCGTGCTCGCACAAGACGGATGGCGCTTGCCGACCCCTGGCCGGAAGCCGCGCCACGGGTCGGCACGCGTAAATCTCCTCTCGGGTCCGACGTCTGGCCAGGGGTTGTCAACCGGCGGCGCTTCTCTTTCGCTGCCATGTATCACTGCTGGGGCGCTCGAACCGCACTCGTGTTATTTACGAGCGCCGTCTA
Organism: Hydropsyche betteni; assembly: GCA_028571205.2. Taxonomy (NCBI): domain Eukaryota; kingdom Metazoa; phylum Arthropoda; class Insecta; order Trichoptera; family Hydropsychidae; genus Hydropsyche; species Hydropsyche betteni. The sequence continues at coordinate 5,805,592 of JAOXNN020000004.1, forward strand.
GCGTCGATTTCCTGCGTTGTCCGTCTTTTTTGGGGTGGTGGTTTTTTTTTTTTTTTTGGGTGGTCATGGTTTTTTTGGGGTTATTTTTGATAAGTGGGTGTTTGGGTTGTGGGAATTTTGTGTTTTGTTATTGTTTTTTGTGGGTGGTATTTTTTTTATATTTTATAAATAATTCATATTTATGTATATTATTTACATCCCTTATATATAATAGCGGATTTCTGTGTCCGTCTGTGTGTCTGTTCGATGACGCACGCGACTTTTTCGCAAATATGGTCATTATACGCGTATAAAGTTAACGTCTATAATATGATGTTTATTACCAACTGCCTCTGACTTTGCTTATATGTCACAAACAAATAACAAATGAACTATTTTGATTTTATTAATTAAATATTAAATATTAAAATCGGGTACAAATTTCGGGTTCAAACAATCGGGTTTTAATAATAAGTCTCACAATTAGACCATTTAGATCTTGGGTTTTACAACCTAAATGGACTTATTGTAAAATAGATAAACAAATTTCTTCAATGTGAATTCTTGACCAAATCTATATATATAAAAATGGATGTTATATAATGTTATATTAATGGATGTATATATGTTATGGGCATTTTATAAAAATATCAGAAACAACGCATGTCAATAATACGGTTTTGACGTTTGGAGAACTGTCAAAGGTCCACGAACATTGCGCATGCGCTCTAGAAACCAAAACGACATAAGTGCATAGTATTATATTCATGAGTCTGAAATCCTTGCACATAGTGCTCAATATGGCAGATATTGGCATTAGAAACTGCCTAGCGTTAAAATCGGACGATAACACACATATTTGTTTGTTTGATGCCGTATCACTTCAACACCGTTCGACCGATCGCCATGAAAATTGGTTTGTACATGTATTTTTTTGTGGAGAAGGTTTTGGCATCATTAAAATAGGATGACCATATTTCTTAGAACCCAAAACGGGACGGTCCGAAAAAAAAATTTTCCCCCATATATCGTTCGACCGATCACCATATAAAAAATAATTTGATTTAAAACGCCGAGTCCCAAGCAACACCGGGTACTACCGCTAGTATAATATAAAAAATAATCATAAAAATAAACTTCAAATAGATCAAAATAAAAAATTATACAAAAAAAAACACTTATCAAAAATTCTCACCCGATACAATACATCCATCAAAAAATTGTCGCAACCCGAAACGGGCACACTCAAATAAAAAATTTAATTTGCACACCGCAAATCTCGCATTAGCCCCCCCCCCACCTCCCCTATACACCCACCATAAAACCGCGCCGTATATTAAAAAGTGGGGGCGATAAAAAGTCGAAATGGCGCCCGGGACGTAGGTCGTAAAGCTCCCGGCGCGCTCGAACGGCGCGACGTAAATCATACGGCGGCCGTTACCAGGCGCGGGGTGTGTACGCCGAATAAAACGTCGGGGCCCCCGTGAAATATGCCGGCGGCCATGTTGGAGCATGGCGGCCCAGCGACGGACGGCTGACAAATGGCGATCGGGTTCGATTTATAAGCCGAGATTGTGTGCCGGGTGATATATGCAACTCGCGAATGTCTCCTTTCGCCGGATGGAAAAAATTTAGGTGTGATGTGTGTGTGTGTGTGTTTCGGGCCGTGATGTATTGCGCAATATGTCCGATCGGGGATTTGCGATGCACTTGTGTGGATAAGATGGAACGGGGGGTGTTTTTATTAAAAATTCTCCGGATTGCGTTTGTGTAGTGTTCGTTGCGGGATAAGGGGTTTTAAGCGCAATTTGGGATTTAGGATGGAAATTTTAAGATTAGTTAGAAATATTGGGATTTTTATTTGAATTTTTGGATCAAATTTTCGCCCCATGTTCTGAAAATTGGATACAATTACTAACTCAAAAAAAACCATTCATACCCTTCATAATATTATAGTAAATAGGCCTAATGTTAATAACATCGGCTGTGGATTTGTTAAGAAACGGAAAACGATAAAATGTGAAAATCTGAAATGTGTACCCGATTGAATATTCAATATTTAATTAATAAAATCAAAATAGTTCATTTTTTATTGTCACCAGACGTCATATACCGTGTTTCCCCGATAATAAGGCCTATAATGATTTTAAAGGATGGATTTAATATAAGACCTACCCCGAAAATAAGACCTAGTGCAGTTTTCGAGTATAAAATTAATATAAGACCGGGTCTTATATTTAGGGAAAGCCAGATATATATATATAGGCAAAGCCAGTTGCGAGCGTCATTCGAACACACTGATACACAGACACACAGAAATCCGTGATTATATATAGGGGATGTTATAATTCTAAAAAAAAAACTGATCCCGAAATTTTCGAATTAGTCAGAAATATTAGCGTCCTGATGTGAAACAAGAAATTTTTGGAACAAATTTTCATCACAAATTCCAAGACATGGATCCCTAGTTTGTAATTACTTAATAAACCATTAATTTTAATTAATGCCTTTCATATTATAGTATTATTTTGCGATACTATCAAAAATTTAGAGGAAAGTATAATATCATGTATTCAAAAGGTTTAAAAAAAAATTCAGATTAAATATAAAAATTCATATTCATCCACCTACCATTTCAATAATGATTTAAAAATAAAAAAGATGGAACCAAAAAATCTTTACCATAAGTTCGAATCGATGCACTTTTTACAAAACTCAGATATGAAAACAAATTTCCCACCCCTGTCCGACATACTTATTACAAACTGGACCTCGTAGCGCGTGACTTACGGCGCCATTATAAAGCGTTCGCGAGATCGTCCATTTCGCGAATGCTCTCAACACCTCGGAGCCCTTTGTTCGCGCCCAACCCTTAATTATTTCGACGTCCTCATAATTAACACGATCGGGAACACTACACGGGCTCGTTACCCGCTAAACAGTCGCCCGTTTAAACCTCTCCGTTCACCTTACACGCCGCCATTGCGACAATAATGGCCGCGTGTAAATCAAACGGTGCAGTTTGTATTAAACAAACGCCCGCGAGGAAACCGTAATATGTTCGCCAACAGTTTTATGTCCTCCCCGGGGGGAAAACATTTACAATATAGGAAACGGACGGGGGGTTTCGGCCCGTCGTATCGGCGGGGGTGGTGCGGCGTCTTACAAATGGCCGCCGTAAATCGCGGTGTCGGGTGTGCGGCCATCTCGCCGACAATGCGGACGAATCCCGCGGTCGGATGGCGTGTATTTTTCATGTCGATGGTTTTCGCATCGGGGGAAACGCGCGGAATTGACGACGGAGAAGATAATGCGCGAAACCGGCGGCCATATTAATGCGGTCGTCTTTCAAACTGTTCGAACCGCGGCGTTCGCTTCGGAGTCGATCGATTCGGGTGCTTCGAGTTTGATAATTTGATTTGTATGCGGTTTGGCTTTCGGAGGTTTTTGACAGGATAGTTTTCAGATGTCGTCTAAATTGCATGTTGATCGTGACCTGAGATGGATATTTTTCACCAATCATGTTCGGTAGAAAATAAGGCTAAGCGACATTTGTCACTTTCGGAGATATGGACATTCTCTTTTAGTCTAGGGAATGAAGACAAAATAAAACCATATCTAGAAAAAAACAGTGTAAAACTAGATTTTGGTATGAAGCTTAAGAACCACAATATCAAGCTTCATACCAAAATCCCGTTTTTGTCATTTTCTTAAAGCAAATACCGTTGTTCTCCGGACAAATAAAAATAAACTGTTGATATTCCGGAATCTTCTCACACAAACTTCCGATGACACTCAACGGGTATATCCTCTAAAGTGGACACTTGTGACATCAGTAAAATAATATCAAAATTTCCGATGATACATCAGATAGATTTTATCCGCAGTGAACGTCGTTTATTTCAAAAAGCCCAATATCTCACCCGTCCATACGAAGGTGGATCCTAAAATTAATTGACCACTTCATACAGACCTGAATATATATTAATAACTCGTAGCGAACGATTAATGCGAAGCCTCCATGTACATTGTATGCAGAAATCGCGACGGCGGCATCGGCTCGTTTCAGGTTAACACGTTAGCGCCCTTATCGCGAGATCGGCGAGTTAACATGCTCGCCCGAGCATAAAAGACGGCACGCCGAAGATGTCGCGATACGAGTCCGATTTATTGACTCGGACTCGTATATCTTGATCACCTTCCCGCGTCCGAGCCGGAGCCACCGACCGATACCATCCGACTCGGCTCGGACGCTAATAAATTATCGTGGAACTCACTTGTGCTCTATCATGTCGGTTGTCGGTTTTGTGCTTCGGTGTGTAGTTATGTTCGATTAAATTCAAGTAATTTGTACGTTTTCGATGTTTTTATATTTTTTATTTGTTTAATATTTTTTTGGTTAATGTGGACATATGTTGACGTTGATTGATTGGCGTGGACAAGTTTTTTTGTATGGATATTATTATATTAATAGTTGATGGATGATGCAGTACTGGGTTACTAAAAAGTTAATAGTGTGTTTTTTATAATAATAATAATAATAATATGATGATGATGATGATGATGATGATGATGATGATGATGATGATGATGACGATGATGACGATGATGATGATGACGATGATGATGATGACGATGTTGATGATGACGATGTTGATGATGACGATGATGACGATGACGATGATGATGATGACGATGATGATGATGATGACGACGACGACGACGACGATGATGATGATTCACGAGGTCTTAAAATGCTTTACATGAAAGTATTTATTTCTAAAATGAAATGTATTTTTAAATTTAAAAGCGATAAAAAAGAAAGAAAAACGATTCATCAATTTCACAGGCAGGAAATTATATTCAAAACGGTCATTAAACCGTGAAAGTATCGAAACATTAATTCAAACATTATCCCGCTCGTTTCCAATAATTATTGTTGTTCGAATCGGCGCCCAATTAACGGTTCAAAGAGGCGAATCTTCAAACTTAGTTTGCATGCCGAATCGATTTGAATCGTTATTTTGCATAAGTTAACAGTTTCGATGCCGAAAATTGCTCTGTGCTCTGTGAGAATTTGCACATAATTGGCGCGTTGACCCATCAAAGATCTTTTTCCTTTAATTTTCGATTTTTAATAATACCATTTTCACATTCGAGTGCATTTTCTCACACGGTTAAATCTCCTAGCCTTCGTCGATTGAGACGCGTCGTTAATTTGCAGGTCGGCCACCATCAAACGTTTAACTATCACGCAGTTTTCTCAGCCTTTCATATATCGTGAAGCCAATTAATTCACTAACATTTATATATTCTTCGATTTGTAATAACTACCCATTGAATTTTCAGATAAAAATAAGTAAAAATACTATAAAAAAACATATAGATATGACTGAGCAATCATTGAACAGATGCTTTAAAGTCCATAGATCATTTTTTCACTTTTTTCAATCGCACATAATAAAAAATCGAATCAACTACTCACTCTCGCAACTCTTCCTCGCACGACAACAACACATCATCTTTTCCCGCCACTAATTCGAAATCGTTACAGCAAACATCGACACATTGCCGCGACAGTTGCGGCAAATGGAGATGTTAACGACTCGCGATAGGGGCCCGGGTCCCTCTTTTCCGCCCTGGCCCTCTGGGCTCCTCTCTATCTGGCGATGAAGGGTTGCCGGGACTCCGAGAGGCATCCATTGCTCGTTTCCAGCAGGAAACTAACGAAATGTGATTTATTCGCCGCTAGATAACGGCGGGCCCCCGGCTGGTTCGGTGTGTGCATGTGTCGAGGAAATGTACGCCAGGGTTATGCCCGATCGGAAAATGGATCGAAACATATACATTGACTACATAGGTCCGATGTTAATAGCATCGGCTGTGAATTGATAACCGTACTATTGCGTGATAAAATAAAAATAAAATATATCTATGCAAAAATATTTTATAGCTGTGTCGTTGCGAAGTGCCGTCGATGCCCAGCAAATATTTTGTCTACTATCTCCGGAATATAAGTTTGTTTGGCGATTGTACCCGATTTGGTACCTGATTTTTTTTTTAATAATTCGAAAAAACATTTTAAAGTCGCGAGCGTCATCGAATAGGGACACACACACGCACACTAAATATTTTTGAAAACGCATATAGGCGTTTTCGCATATATAAAAGGATCTGTCGTCAACAAACAATAGTGGAATACTGGAATTACTAAATACTGGAATTTTTTTCATCTTAATATGGTGTCCGTTGTTCCGTTATCCCGTTGGCCCGTTGTTCCAATTGTCTCCGCGCGTTTTGCACACACCGGTGTACCAATTGTGATTATTGTCACAATCAATACGCGGCGTGGCGCGGCATGGCGGTGTAGTTTACCATACAAAATTATATATATTATTTTTTAGCTTTTCTTCAGAAATTTCCCAATTATTTTTCTTTGTAAACCACCTACTAGTTAAAGCAAAAAAAAGAAAAAAAATAAATGTCCAAATCGGTCAAGCGGTTTTTAAGATTTAGCCTTAAACCGAACGGCGATTCATTTTTATATATAAGATTAGCGTTATCAGTATGAGTTATTACAATTTTCATTTAAATTTTACAAAATTGAAAAGTTGGCACACCTGAGGTTCACAGACGACGCCGGTAGCGACCGGAGATAAGCAACAGCGGAATCGTGCACTAACATTTCATATCTGCCGCCGACTCTATTGAATGTCCCATAAATATTGACACACACGTGAACCGAACACAATGCGGCTCTCGTGAATCGCGAAAAATAATAAAAAAAAACCCGAAACGACATTCGTCAAAAAATGCGCCCAATCAACGCGCATAACCACCTCGATTGACACATTGTTAAACCACGCATAAAACTGACGAATTCATCAACATTTATCGACCGTGAAGTGGTCATTAGTCTCGGGCCGAGGTTACAAAATAGCCCATACCTCCGCTCACATCATTCGAAATAATTTAACGTTGAAGATTTCGTTATGCGCCCGTTTGATTTAGCGTCGGGGCCGTTAAAACGGCGCGCCGTAAACATGCCGGCTTAAAAGGGTTAAATTTAGACCGATTCGTAATGTGTGCGGGCTTAGTATGTGATCTGACGTATCGTTTTGAATATTCGAGATGACATGCTTTTTGGCCGACGTCGGTTCTTTTAAAGGGTCGTGTTTGTTTCGGTGTCAATGTTTCGGATGTGTTGATATCGCGATTGGGTTCCGTCAAGTTGAGCGATACGCGGAATGATCGGGGGATGAATGAAATTGCGTATAAGCGTTTGGAAACGGTTGGTTTAAGTATTTTTTTTGATCATTCGGCGCAAATAGTAAAATTTTATTATTTTGTAATACATATAGGTACTTATAGTTTTTTTCTATAAACATTATATGCGTTTTAATGTCATTATGTGTTCACGATTTATTCATCGTTTGCTGTTTTCTTTGCATCATCATTTTCGGTTATCAATAGTGAGGGATTCACTTCGTTAAGGACATGAGGCGTCAAAAAATTTTGGAGGTTCCATTACATATATAAATATATAGGTTGGATTGCATGCCTATCTTCCTCCCTCCTATAGCACTCAAATTATTGAAATTGGAAAAAAGTAATTCAAGTTTCGTAAAATAAAGGACAAATGGGCGATTTTAGAAAATGAAATTTGCTTCTTTTTCTTCAGAAAGTGATTCAAATTTCATAATGTCTATGGTTTTTAGGGATGTCATTACTGGTAAACCGGTAAAAGAGCCAAATAAAAGTTCTTTTATGATTCAAGTATTTTCCGAATATTTTTGAAGTGTTTTTTTTTTTGGATTTTTTTTTTGTTTTACGGTTTTTTCGGGTTCTTGTTATTTTTTGTTCAAATTTAATATATTGATGATCTGGTAAGTAGAAAAAACTTACGGGATTATTAGTAAATGAAATTTTCAGTAAATTTGACATCCCTAATGGGATCTATATAGAAATATAATAATTAATCGTAAATTTATTTTTCAAAAATGATAGGAGCCCCAAAGTAAGAGTTTTCACCGCCTATAAGTAAATTCACCACTTTTTATCAACATACAAAATCTATACACCTTTACCATTATTATTATTATTATTATACTAGTAATTAGGCCCGATGTTAATAATATCGGCTGTGGATTTGTTAAGAAACGGAAAACGATAAAATGTGAAAACTCGATTGTGTGAACCCGATTTGAATATTTAATATTTAATTAATAAAATCAAAATAGTTCATTTGTTATTTTTTTGTGACATATAGGCAAAGCCAGTAGTTAGTAGGTAAAAAGCATCATATTATAGACGTTATTATATACATATATAGGGGATTCAAATATTTTTTTTCACTGCGTAATAATCGACGTACTGCATAAGTCAATAGAGACGCTTTCATAAACATGATATTATAGACGTTGAGTGTATACGCATAAAGACCATATACTCATGAAGAATAATTTTATAGACGCAAAAAAATAATCGTGTCGACGCGTCATTTTAAAGTCGCGAGCATCATCGAACGAACAGACGGACACACACACAGATATCCGTGATTATATATAGGGGATTGTTGTAAATTTCTATAACTTTCATTTAAATCTTATTTTTATTGTTAAGGTACATTTCGATCTCACTTGTTGCTATTTATTCTAGTTGCATTCACTAAATCTCGATTCTAATTATAATAATTCAAAAGAGCAACAAATAACCTATGAAAATATCTAACAAACGACCATATCCTGTAATATAATTATACACGATTCATACAATATAGGAGAGCGTCGTCCTTGCGGCTTTATTTGACCGATGTCCGCAGCGGCGTCCACCGACACTGATGAAACGACCAATAAATTCCGCGCAAGCCTTTCGGCCACCGAGCCTGAAAAAAATACCGAAGAAAAACAGAATACGACGCAATATGATGACAATGAAAAAAGGCAAACTAAGCGGCGCGGCGGTGACGAAAAAAAACATCGAAAACGGAGACCGACCGACATTCGGGGGAATTTTTAATTTTTTTTTTGTCGACACTAGTGTTCGAGCCGGTCGGATTTATTGATTCATCGAATATTGAATTGGCGGATGTTTTATTCATCGGACGTTGCGGAGTGGTCGAAAATTTTCGAAATTCGATAGGTCATGGGGTCGCGGCATTCCTGAGATTGTATACCGTGAAATTCTGAGAATTTACCGAGTGGTGGTCCTTCGTCCTTTGCCAGTCTGCTTTTGCCTTCTCATATGGTGGGTTTTGTAAATGGTTGTTTTCTTTGGAAAATTGGAAAAATGATTCGTGCGGAAATGGACAAGATTTTTTTTCTAAAGAGTCTCATACATAGCACTATAAATAAATATTATAAAATTTAAAGTACCGCTCTTCCGATTCATTACTCAACAAAAGTGCGTAATTCAATTACGGCAATCTTCCGTGTAAATAAACAAGATCAATGTTTTGTTAGGAGCAAAAATTATAAATGCTCTTTATCTTTTTAATAATTATATTAAATATTATCCAAATAATGTATTTTTATTATTTAAATATATTTATTTTAAACAACGTATAACCTCACTTCTAAAATAATGTTCAATTTTCAATGCTCATTAATTGCTAATGAAATTTATAAAAATAACGTACATATATTCTTCATTGAAAAATAAATTCATTACCAAATACTTTTTTTGTTGCATATTTTATATTCTGAATGGAAATCCTAATTGCCACAAATTACACAAATTCGTCGGGACGAACAAAAAGCAACGAAACACCATTAAGAGCGCGAAAATCGCGCTTCAAAGGAAAAAGTCGGCTTTTTGTTTCAATTTTGGCCATTCAGAGGCAATTAAACGATTTTTTTTCCTTAAACACAAGAACACCCGCACACACTTTCGACATCCATTCTACAACGCAAAACTCGCACTATAAAGCCTATTTTTTCTTTGAATAGACTGATTATATTAGATCAAAGCATTAGTTTTATCTTATTTTTCATTGGTCAAATATTTTTGATGAATAACATATATATTCAAACTATTCTATTATCTGGGGATACTTCTTTTTCGGTATTTGTTAAGTTTTTTGTCTAACTAATGAAAAATAAACAGCCTTTGTGTTTAAACAAAAGTGTTTAATAATCGAATGCGTTTTTGGCATTTTTTAATGAATATTATTTTTTTTTTTTAAATAACCCGACTACAGCAATCGAAAATATTATGATTGTGATATGTGCAATAGAGATGCAATTAAAATTAGAATCACTACGTTGAGGTTTTCGAAATTTAGATCTGGAGAATTTTCATTAACTGGTAAACCATTGAAAGAGTAGCTTTTAAATACTGATGTTGACATAATACTGATCATGATTAATGTTGATCCACGTCAAAATATCAGAAAATTGTATAGAAGATAGGAGTTAACCGATAAAAATGTACCGAATTTTCATCTTATCGGTTTAATTTCAAAATGCGATGAAACTTTTGCATTAACCTAATAAATACAACTTACATAAAAATTGATATCTGATGAGATATGAAAATATATATATATGAAAATTCTATTAAAAAATTTACGTACAACGCGCTAATAAGAACATACAACAAACGCATCAGAGGTTTCGATTCCGCGCAGAAAAACTCAACGTGCTATATTTCATACGAGGAAAAACCTATTTTTCGCGTATGGGGATATAAAGATATTTCGTTTCGATATCGGTCATAAAAGAAAACAAAATATCGCCGACGTGTATCGATCGCCGGCACGAGATAGAGACCGACAGCGAAGCGCGTATAATTCACCGGGAACTTTGATACGGGAACGATGAGCTTTTGGCCAAAAAAAGACAAGAAAAAAAAACCGACGAGTTTATAAAACGTGCATTTTCGTTTACGATCCCCTCGTGCAGATGCTGCTTGCGTTGATCGGATTTCGGTCATATTCGCGCCGAATGACGTATCCGTGATCGAATCGCGGAAAAGTGCCGAATTTTGCATGCGAATGTATAATAATAAAGAAGTAATAGAATGTGTTTTGTGAAAGAATTAAAAAAAAGGTATTAGTTGGTGCTGGTAGTGTTGAATCTTTGAGAGTGCCCGTTTTCTTTGAATGGATGTGCAAAAAAATCTTTTTCGTAGTGCTGAAAAGTTTTTGTAACATTTTGTTGCAATGAAACTTCAACCCGTGAATTTTTCCCCTTTTACTATTTAACTAACTGGTTTTTAAAAGAAATATGTAGATTACAAAATGGATTAAAAAAAAAAAATAGTAACGCTATAAATAATGAGAGTACATATATTTTGATACTATAAACATGATTCGCTTAGTTTGAATCTTTATTATTTTTAAACAATATTAAATCGTAAGATGGTTTTTTTTGTATCATATGTATATAAATAAAACGTTTCATTTTTATAAAAATATCAAAACTCACAAAATTTTCCTAGAAATAATATGAAATTATAGAATATCATTCATTGACAAAAGATGTAGAATATTAAAAATCCTATATTTACTTTTCATATATTTCAAACAAAGTTCGTTCTAAGAATAGCACACAAAAAGGTTAAGCAATTCTCAAATTTTATATATAAAACATACACACGTGGATCAAACCGCACAAATTCATACACTGAAACTGAGCAAACGTACGAATGGATAACATACACAAATATTGCACATTTTATTTGCCGAATGCAAGCTGTCGTTTCCCTTTGCATGAGCATAATGCAACTAACCGTTTGCATCCTGCAGAACGACCCGTACGAGTTTCAAGTGCTGCACATACATACAAGCTCACGTCCAATTAAATTAAATAAATTACATATTTGCTCTAGTACCGAGAGCTTTTTTTACAAATTTGTGATAATAGGTGTGTTTTTCAATGGTAGAAAATTTATAATGAATTTACTCAATTTTTGAATTTTTCAAGACTGAAATTTTTATTGTATTATTTTAAAATTATTCATAATAAATAAACCCAGCTTTTGTGAAATTTCAACAACGAAGTAACGTTTAATATTATCAAAGTATTTTTAGACTAGACTATTATCTTCCGGAATGAGCTTTTTTATGATTTACAAAGGCAAGCTTTGTATCTGTATTTCTCAACGTCCTTTCTACAACACTTTTCAACAATGCATAACCTTCCATAAGTATATCGTAATACATGTCTACTGTCATATTTGACATATGATTTAAAAAAAATTTAATAAACCCACAAAGAGGAGCAACATACAAACATGCGACGTCAAATTTCACAAAAAAAAAGTAAGATTTTCTGCGCTTTTCGCGGAAAACGCTATCAAACTTTGCGCTACACATAAAAAAATAATAAATCTGAAAGTCTACGTCAAAAATAAACGAATCCAGATACACCGTTCTCGCAGAATCCGCATAGCCTGTACACATTTCGGCGAAAGTTTCGCAACATCCCACGCGCGCACATCCCACACAATAAAGAGGGCATAAGCCGCAGAAATAAGAAACTGATTGGCATAAATCCCCGAGCAGTAAAAGTTAAATATGTAGCCGGCTAATGGAATCGGCAAAAGCGGCAAAAGCGAGAGGTTAAACGGGCGACTTAATCCCGCCCAGGAGCCGGAAAGAAATAGCCTCAACGATAGACAAAACGATATTTTCATTATACGACCGCTGCTTCTTCTTATTCTTCTTCTCAGTTTCTGCTTTTTGTGCTGTTTCGTTTTCTTTTTTTTGATGAATCTTCTTTCGGAGAAGGGGACAATAGTTTCGGTTTACGAGCCGTATTCATAATTGCGAATTATTATAATAATCTAAAATATTTTTCAATAACTAAAAAAAATGGAGAAGAACTATCTAACTACTTGTTTTGTTAAAAAAGCAATTATATAAATCTAAAAATAATTCAAAGGTCGACCTTTGATAAATAATACGTCGATACTTGATACAATATTTTAGTTTTGTTTAAAATATCAAAAAAAAAATTTGTTAAAAAAAGGTTGTTAATCTCTATTTCAGTGGTAGACACGTATAGTTTTGTTAGAAACTAGTCGGTTAATCAAAACTTAATCCGCGACGCGTTGTTCGATACGAAGATGAAACTTATCTAATACCTGTTAATATCTGTCTTCATTCTCAACGAAAGTTATTAAACATTCGATTTTATACTCTTAATTAAATAGCATATAGAAAAAAATTATAGAAGTGAATCAAATAGTTGTTTTTTTAGAATGAATTATGAATATTTCAATAGAGAAACAAATGTTTTCATTATTATCAAACCATTTACAGAAATTATTATATCTAAAAATTATACAGAAATTATATTCAAATATTGACTCTAAAAAATTTCTCACGATAAAAATAAACATTTTCTTGGGTCAATACAGTTAAATTTTACTTGATTTTCTTAAAAAACATCTACATTCCCTCGTTTTTAATGAATAAAAAATATATACACCATCGCATTTGAAATAAAAAAATAATAACAAAATAGCGCAAAACTTCGGGCACATTTCGAATTCGGGAAATAATCTTACAAAATATAATATACACGTAAACGAGACGGACGGACGAGAGCAGAGATTAAACTTTTTAAGCAGACGTGTAAAGTTGATAATCCGATTTCTTAGATTGCTTCGAGTTGAATTCAATTATTTAAATTTCATCTTTGGGCCCGAAAAAGCACACCGGTCCCAGCGATTTATTGTTCTTCTTTATTTCGTCTCTCGTTTTGCGAGTCCTTTCTGCTCCGGAGGGCCTAATGTCCCTTTTCATTTCGATGAAAAGCTGCGATGTATTTTAATCCGAATCATCGCTTGTTATTAGCTTAATTATTTTGATATATTTTTTAATTCATAAATTTGGATTATGGCTCGATTTGTAGAAAATTTTATGATAGTAAAAATATGTTTGGTCGAACTTTCATGAACAATCATGAAACAATTATGTTCAAGTATATAATAAAAATAATGCTCTCCGAGAAGTAAATACAATTTTTATTATGGTCACATATGGCACTTCGTACAATAAGGGTCTTTTTATATACCATATAAGACCCATAATTCAACTAAAATCACAGAAAAAAAATCACATACATCCGATTGATTCCAGGATTTTCCTTTTATTGATTTTCAAAAATATCACTGTAGGCTTCGCAGAATACATCCTAGACGCGAGTCACATTCGTCGCAGTTTCAATCGAAACCTGAAGATCTCGTCTTTGCTGAAAGAAAAAAAAAGGAAGATTTTGTGTGCGCGCGCCATTTTCCGCGGACGCGAATTTTCACCGGTTATTCCCCGCACGTATATTGGGTTACACATAACACAATTTCCCGCAGGATATATATAAAAATAAAATCGTATACTACGTGTATAGGCCTATATTCGCATATATTCGTGCAAATATCTATGTGTACGTGTAATAAATAGAATTGTATGAAGGGGAAACGCGACTAATACTGTCATGGTGTATTTAATTATTTATTTTTTTTAATCCAAATTTATCTTATTGTAAGTAGGGTAAATTAGTGCAAATTTATCTTATTGTGCCTTATTGTGTTGTGTTGTATATTTGAATGCTTCAAAATATACTTAGTATGAATTTGAATTTCGACTTATTTCGCTCCGACTCTAACTTGATTGCATTAAAAAATTAGAAGAATAGCTCCTCAAACATTTTATTATGATGATGATTCAATAAAATTTTAGAAAAGTGAGATATTGAATTTTTTTTTAAATTATATCTATGTTTAAAAAACTGGTGCATAAATTTAATAGGACTATGTGAATAAAACATAACGGATCTATTGTTTTGACAGTCAATAGGTTTTGATCATATAATTAAAAGAAATTATATAAAAGAGTCGAAGTCGGTTGATTTTTTACAACTGCAACTCTGCTTTATATATTAAAACTCCTCGACTCCGAAGAAATAAGTACAGCTCTGATTGTAAAAATAATCAAAATTGACGGATGTATTTTATATGGAAAAGTTTTAAATTAAATTAAAAATAATGTATGTATATGAGTAGAAACATTCTTCATTAGAAATTCTTAACGATTCAAAACTTTATCATCTATTTGAAAAAAAAAAAATAAGTCTTGTAAAAATTATTAAAATTATAAATCGTAAAACTTGTAACATATTTGTATACATTTCAAGAAAAAAATAATTCAATATTTTTTCCAAGTATTTACTTGAAAAAAAATCATATACTGAACCGATGAAAAAATAACCAAAATTTTTTCACTGCACCTTCTTGCTTAAAAAAAAATGTTCAAAATAAATAATTTAAAAAATTAATTCCTTCATACAAAAACCTCGAATTTCACCGAATCACCCCCAAGAACACCTCAGTAAGAGAGGGTTGTAAGTAAAAGTTAGCCGAGGCCATTGTGCGGACCGTCTGCGTCTTATAAATCAAATTTGCCCACGGCCGAAGCGGCCAGAAATTTTTATACATTTTACTATATGCCGTGTACAATATTATTTTTCGCAGAGGGGGGCGTTTTCTTTGCGAATTAAATTCGCCAAAAAAAAGGGAAGACGCTTCGGAAATATTTGATTTGTTCGACGTAAGCCGATACGACGCCGCCGATCCGTCAATGGGACGAAATGCGATACGAGATTTTGTCGCTTTTTTTATTCGTATTATATCATATTGTGTCGGAGTTGTTTGGTTTTTTATTACGTTTCTGCGCGATTCGTATTTTCGCGCGCGATTCGATTTTTTCGCGCACTTTGGCGAGCTATTCAAATATTCCGCGCGCGTAAATTTGCTTATGCCTACTCTGCTAGAAGTTTCGTCAATAATATTTCATTGGAAATATATATTTGGATGGTTTATGTCGAAATGAATTATTAATAATTGTATTTAAACGATTGTTCGTTTGAATTGATGAAATTTTGTAACTGGGCTCTTGTTTTGTACTCTGAAAAAGATTTTTAATGAAAAGCACACTTTTCAGCTGACAATTAAACTTGGGATCGGGAAAAGCCACAAAAACGTCGAAGGTGCAGTTAAAAATTTTAATTGCATTCTGTGGTTTTGCGAACGAGCACTGAATGTCGTTCTATTGTAGTGGAAAGGAACTCTTCTGTACACATTAGAAAATTTAATTGAAAAACTTGTTTTCAGTTTATAAAGGAATATCCTACTATAAAAGATACGTAAACTCTATTAAGCGATAGTTAAGTAAGTTATTTTTATATAACTTATAATGTATTTGATGTGAACACAATTAACGAGTTTATTTTCTTTCTTATAACAAATACATCGATTAATAATATTTATTATATATATAAATTTTTCATCAAAAATCATATTAAAATGCAATCAGAATATACACGCGAAAGTGGAAACTTTCTCTTTTTGAACTTTTAAAGTCAAAGCAAAAGTTATTTTGATGCGCCGCCATTACGAGGGAAAACGGCACAGAGACGAGACTCGGACTTACTTTCTTGCCTTCTAATGTACAAGTGTTTCTGACATGGAATTTATGGATTTTAATAAAAATGCCGGAGTCGGTTCTTCCGGTGCCTTTTTTCAGCCAGTAATTGGACCGTTTTCGAGCTGATGCCAGTTCTGGTGCATTTTCCCTCACTAATGATGTACGTGATCTTCGCATTACGAGAACAACCTTTGCACACTGCATTAGCTTTATGTTTATTTCTGTATTGTTTAAATGCGATTTTTTAAAGCTTTTTCGATTTAAGTAACGTCGTTATTGCTTTGTGTTTTTTTTGATCGGTTCTAAATATATAAAATCATAACACACTCAAAATTTTTATGAAAAATCATTATTTATTATATGTGTTACAAATAATTTTTTATATGAAAAAATTGAACTGGCAACCGTTCGATTTGTAATCTGGCATGTAAAAAAATTGAATTAAAAATATTTTGACGTAGTTAAACAGCCTACAAAGTACCATATAACACAAATACGAGGTCTTTGTAGTGTGACGAAGTTTCTCAGACAATATTAGTTGTGGCCAGAGGCGAATAGATAGACCTCGGTCGCAAACTCGCTACCCGTGAACTTTTGATGTGTTAGTTTAATTATCAAACTGGAACCGGGAAAACGGCGACTAAACTCTATCATTCTATCAATTTATCTTAGGGACTCGCCTTCCTACTTGCGACAAGTGCTACTCTCCTTCCTTTACGTACTCTCCCTCTGTGAAGTCTCTTGTGAGAAAACTTGTGTGTTGAGAAAGTCTTACTATTAAGTTACTTTCAACTGATGTAAATTAGGTTCAATTGTCTTAGAATAGATAGTTTTTAACGTTGTTTTGCATTATATTTTGGTATCCGGATAATAATTTCTAACTTAAGTATATTTTAATTAATTTAATGTATCGATTCGTTACATATATGTATGATTTCGATTTTAAGCGAATATAAAACATAAAAACTGATACACAGTATGTTTTTATATTAGAAAATGTTTAACGTATCTCTCAGGAAGTTGTACCACTTCGAGCAATAATGAACTTTTGACAATAAACGATGATAGTGTTTTGAAAAGTCGTTCAATATAAAAGTTTTCGCTTAGTCCTTTATAAGAGATAAAAAGTATGATCTCGTTCGAAATGAACTCATATTTTGCACGAGGAAAGTATTATTTGAAAATATTAATATTCATTTTTAGAATCGATCGTTTTTGTAATATTATATAATTTGAATTTATTTAATATAATTATTATATACGCATTATAATTATATACAAATCTGACGAAACTTTTCGTGGTTTTCTCGTAACGCTCCTTGCGGTTTTCCACATTTTCCCGAGACAAAGTCCTTGTCGACTAAAAATCATAAGGCCTAGCAATTAATTCGGTAAAACGGGTCGTGTCGTGGATGGAAATTCTGGAAAATTGAATGGTCTGTCGTTCCGCGATGCGCCAGATGTTGCCAACTTCGTGTCCGTTCGAATTGAATTGAATGCCTTTGACTCTCTTTACCGTCTCCGACTGTTGAAATGAATCACCCCTGACTTTATTATAGTCGTTTTGCGACGGCCGAGTTTTATCGATTCCCTCCGAAATATATCTGGAAAATTTCTATTAAAATTTTCATCGAAAATAACACGTAACCGAGCCGATTCACAAGTCGTACAACATATCGAACACATCCATTTATAAACATAAGAATCGAACGTCTCGCTATTTATCCGCATCGAAGCCATTTATATCGCAAACGACGTAGGCCGAATGCAAAAATAAAACAGAAAAGTCGATAAAAGAAACTCGGCGCGGAAACATTCGTCGGATTCGCAGAAAATCCAGCAGCAGACGATATGACTACGTTCTTCTTCTTCAATATGTTTCGGCGAAGCTTATCGAAATCGAAATCTCGGTGCCGAGAGGCCTTCTTTTTTAGCTGTCCCAAGCGGGCGAGGACGAATTTCGCAAATCCTTATCGCGAATCCTCGTACGAAAATAATATCGCACTACGCATCTGACGTTCACATTAAATGGCCGATGACGTTTGCTTACGTTTGCTCAATAATGTTTTATTTTTGTTTCGACGGTTGATATTTAGTGATTCATTGTTATCCCTTATATATAATAGTGAATTTCTGTGTGTCTGTGTAGATGACGCTCGCGACTTTTTCGCGAATATGGTCTTTATATGCGTATACAGTTAACGTCTATAATATGATGCTTATTA
>JAOXNN020000004.1:5835879-5882781 GCA_028571205.2 Hydropsyche betteni
GGGGTCGTGGGGTGGGCGGGAGGCCGCCCATCGCGACGGCCACGTGCATCTCGGATGTGGGAGGTGACGTTTTCGGTTTTGTGTGAGTGGTTTTTTTGGTTGTTGGTGGATGTTGTTGTTGGGTGATGTTTGGTGTGGGGTGAAGTTTTTTCGATGTTTTTTTCATGTGATAAGAATGTGTTGTGGTGTCTTTATATCCGAAACTCTTTTTGAACTGTTTCGAAATGGTTCAATGAAAGAAAATTGTTTATTTTTTATATTGTTTTTTCACTTTGACATAGTAATGAAAAAAAAATATAATATTGTCAAAACAGTAAGATCCGGAGTAGGCCATATTTACATATTTACAATGCACATTTCTACATACATTGTACATATGTACAATTGTAGTAATTAAATTTAAATAATTCGATGTTTTTTGACGATTTTACATGGAGAAATTTTTCCACATTACACATTTTTTATAAAATACAATATATATTCGAATGGATGTATATATACATTTTTTTACACGGTGGTCTCTAGAATATATTCCCCGTATAAAAAAGGTTGTATTTGAATATGGAAAATTATGTTTTATTCAAGGTGTTGGTGTGCAATAATATTTATTTATTTATCACATAACTTTAGTAATCGATTAGCAATTTTAAACCATCGAAAAAAAAATAATCTAACTTAGAAAAAGTCCGACACTGATAATATATCTGACAAACGAAAAATTCTTAAAACATAAAAAATTTCCAGTGTTATATTATTAATACTCATTTTAATTTCCGTTTATTTCCATTTGAAACATGCACGAAACAAACATCTCGATTTCCTCGTTTTAAATGATGAAACACGTTCAATTCCAAAAAAAAAATATACGAAACTGTTCAAAATGATATTTGTGCGACTCATATTCAAAATTCACAACCGGGAAAGCACCCCAATTTACTCCCGCAGGTCGGCGCTTGTGTAGGGCGGAATTGCGCGCTCGCCCTTCACAATGGCGTTTCACCCCGAGTGAAATATTTAAGATGTTTGACCGTCGTGATTACTTTGTGAAATTTTTCGAATTGTGGAGTGAAAATGTTGGGTTGTTTCGGGAGTGTTCTTAAGGGAACTGTCACACGAGACGCCGCCAATCCTTATTTCGGGCAAGAAAAGCCTTCGTAAGTCTCCCATAGGCCTCGTTGCGGTCGCGCAGAATTGAGTGCTGTGTAAATACAAAACGCACTAAGTCGTTGAGCTTTGACCTTGTCTAAGACAATACCCACATCTTATATTGAACGCAATTATATTTGAGTTCACATCAACTAATAAATGTTTTCATGTATATGTTTCTAACAATATCGTACATATATTACAGATCGTAAATCTTTAGATGCGACATTTCGCTGAAACTTTTGAAAACATCGTACCCTTTCATAATGTATATACGTGTGTGATGTTAAATTTTGCAAGTTTTTAATGAATCAAACTTCAGTAAAATTTAATATCCAATATTCACTGGACAAATTCATCACAAACACAGCTTGTTAACGAAACTTTAACGCAGTTATGTAGGAAGCTGCACCGTACCGCAACAGCAGTTTGTTAGAATGATTAAATTTTCCGCAAAGTGAATACCACACAGCGCGAAATGGACCGAATCAATTTTCAGCAAAGCACACACACACAATGTTTACAATGCGAAACCCTTTCGCCGGTTATTTTAGCGAAATTGATTCGATCTAGGGACGCGGGCGTGCATTAACAACTCGCCGCACGGAAAACATCCGATGAAAATAAATAACGGCCGTTCGTCGCGCTTTCCTGGTGTGGGTGGAAAATTTCATCCGGTGAGACATTCATAACAATAATTCGCACTGTATATGGATGCGAACTTTCGACGGAAAGCTCCGGTTCAACGGGGGTCAAACTGCCGGGGCACATGCGCGGCGAAAATCACCCCACAGACCCACATGCATTTGTATGTTTCCAACGGGTATGCACAAAAATAAGTGTATATGTATATTGCGGATCGTTTCCACCTAGGATTGATCGCTTTTTTGCTGGGTTGTGCGAAATTCGTGCCATTGTGTGTACGGATCGTTAGTTTGGCTTCATGGATTTAACGGATTAATGAGTCGGACGAGCTCAATCTTAAACTGATTAGTGTTAATTTCATTAGGTGGATAATTCTAATGTATGCTTGTGTCGAAATGCGTTTGTGTGTGGTGTTCTCAATTTCCGTATTGTTCCATATCGCATTGTGCTTAATTATGGGGTTTTAATGAGCTACGTGCATCGCTGTATATAAATCAAATTTTTTCAACGCTAATATGACAGTAAGGTAATTGAAGATTGTTATCTCGGTGTATTTACGAGTAAACAATACTATGAGATCCAATATGCGAATACAAAAGTTCGCCACGTTGTCGAATCGATAAATCATTCCCGAAAAAGATGATGAAATGTGTGTTATTAATATAAACCAATAATAATCCCATATATTTTCGTTGGAAAAAAATCTCTTTGTCTTAGCATACTATAAATCTACTTCGGCATCGTAACGAGCAGTTACAATAATTATACATGAATTATCATATTAGGAAGGGAGAGAAGAAAAAAACGGTAGACCATAATTACAGACTCCTCGGCGTGCATGGATCATAGGAGCTCGTTCATCACGCGCTCGTAATTTATATAGCGAAGCTTCTCAAATGGGGGGTCGCGTCTAAGCTCTAAAACCGAGTTGACTGACGAATTAGCCATGGGTCTAAGGATCAAAAGCCTCCTCAAGAGACTCGGGGTGTCGAAGGTGAACCACCTGATTTCCATGGAGGCTGTCCGGTGCACGCAACGAGCTCAAAATGCAAATTAGTCCCGTGCTTCCTCAGAATGAGCTCATTCTGGTCCTCGTTGGCGCCAAAGAACTTGATCGATCGCTTTATAAAACGATCACGTGCACTGTAATTCAATATGCACTTCCTACGTATACGTATTATGTTTCCGATGAATTTTTTTAGAAATAAATTTATTTTGTGTAATTGGTTGTGCTGAAATTTCAATTTCGAATGAATTAGGTGATCGTATCGTTCGGTGTACATTTTCCCCTCAGACGTTCTGTATTATTTATGGCAGATCTGCGAAAATTTACGGTTTCATTGTGAGGGAAAATAAATGCCGAATGATAAGCGCTTGTACGCGATCCGCGTGTCGTTGCGATATATCGAAGTTCCTTTCTATAATGTTTTCTATTTGAAAAAATATAACACGTACGCAATAATGGACAAAAAAGGAAATCGTTTTAATTCGACGTGAAGTTTGAATTGAAAAAAGGTTTTTCGACGCAGGCTCGTTGCATAATGAATTTATTGTCAAATCGAGGTCGTGCTTTTTTACGAATTCTTTCACGACCCACGAATTCGACCGAAAGTAATCTAATTAATTTTTCAATTTTTGCATAATCGTTTGCGAGTGATTTATATGAAATCTTCTGTAAATAAACTTTCACCTTTTATAAAAAAAGAAAGAGTGAAGTAAAATTTCATGAGTTGAAAACAAATTAGCGAATTCAGTTCAAATATTTAGAAAAGTTTCGCTGTAAGTGGAAAAAAACTGGGTAAAGCATAGGTGTCTGCTGAATTTTGGGATTTTAGAATGATTGAATCCGTTTTCCAAAGCTTTATGAAAGGCGGTGAACTTATTGACTTTTACAAACTCTATTTGCCCGGTAATACAATTTCGACTTACGCGTGACGAGTTTCAATAGCTTGTCTTGACACCCTAAAAATATTTCACCCACTCCGAACACATAAATAAATGCTTATTTTTCCAAACGATTACGTTTGTTTCGGTTACGTGAAAACTCGTTGCGTGCGTACTTTTCTAATTAAATTTCGAAATTAACGACCACAAAGCGACAACTAAAATATATTCAATTTTGTATCGGAATAATTTTGCATAATGAACGATCCAATTAATTTCGGCATATAATGTTTTGCTGTTTGCGTTCATTATTGCAACATTTATGACACCAAAACTGCACAGTCATAAATAAATATAAAGAAGTAGATTAGATTTGAGAATTAACTATTATTGACATATTCCTTTATCATTAAAACGATAATTCAATACATTGAAATAAATGATTTATATTTTTAAATTACAGTTATAAATTAAAATATATTATGGCAAGTAATATTTTAGATAACCGTTTATCATTTTTATATGATCAATATATAATTTGACACTTTTAGAAACGGCTATAGTTTTTCCATCACTTAAAAATGTAGTAAATTTACATATTTTAAATATAAAAACGCTTCATAAAAGTTGAATGAATTATTTTTTCACATAGCGCCGCACTAATTTGAATGTAAACCAGATTATAAATAAACGGTATGGCCGAAAGTGAAACTGATAAACGTTATTTGTTCTAAATTCCCAGACATCAGCATTTTGATATATCGTAGATAAAATGGCATTGCAAAAAAAACTAGTTCTAAGTGTACAAAGTTTTGTGTTGTGAATTTTCATCGAATAATTATAGTATATATCTAAAAAATACAACGACGCCAAAGTCGTAGATAAATAAATACCGACTTAACCTTTAAAGTGTTAGTATTGTAAAAAATGAACACTAAAAAAAATTGGTGCCTCCAGCTATCGAATGAGAATAAATTATTCGATAATTGTTGTTCCTGTTAACACTGATACTCCGTTTTAATGAGCGTTATCAGTTGATATACTTTTATGCTTAACATTCAAATCAATCATGTGTTAATAAATGGTTTTAGTTACGGCCCTTTTATGTGTCATGATTACATAATTTTGTATAATTTATTTAACACACATAAATTATGATGTTACTCAACTAATCGCAAATTATCTCTCATACTAAAGGAAACATTTTCGCATTCATCAAATAATTCATTAATGAGAAGATCCGCCGAAGTTAATCTTCTTGAAAATGTAACTCATTTATGTGAAATTGATAACGCAAAAGCTTACCCACATTTATCTAGTGTTCTAATTAGACAGATTTCAATCTTATGCTAAATATACTAGAGTTTGCTATTTTTTATTTTATTTATAGACATATTTAATATATTTAAATAAATCAAGTATTTCATAATTAACAAAAACGTTTTAGAAATATTTGATTTATCTATGCTACTGAATAATATTCGTAGAAATCACGCGAACATCAAATTAATTGCCGTTTCCATCGAGAGTATCAATCCGTTTTTTATAAATAACATATGAAAAACAACATTAATTACAATCCCACACGCCAAAACCTTTCGTTACAATGAGAAGGTCAATCTATTACATACGCGCAATAACTGTTTCTATTTTTTTTATTTCGAAAGAAAAACGCAGTTCGTTCGATCTCAAACCACTCACCTTTCTCAAAGACCTACAATAACCGAACAAAATGAAAAATGCGAATGTGTCATACACGTTCTTTATAATACCAGATGTTTATCGTTATATTGCAAAATGCACAAACGATCGATATTATAACAAAAATATGACAATGTTAAACGAAACGATATAGCGAAATTTATAAGACACTAACCGCACACTTCCAGATGACAGAGTTTTCTCATTAGATCATCTCCTGTGTCTCGTGGGTCGGATCAAATTTATCTGCTCAACCTCCGCTGACAAAATAACCCTCTAATGGATCAAAAAACTGACACGAGATAAAAGAAAATGTATATACGTGTCGTCGAACAGAATACACACTGCGAACGACAAATGAGATGAATTAGTTTAATGTACTGACGGCGATAGAGGAAATATCATCATGCTCATCATCATCATTTGCGGGACGTTTTCAGCACCTTTAGTTTCTCATGCTCATGTTTATATTGGATTGGCGAGCTTTATTACTCCTACCGTTATTACCGCAACGTGCAAATAGTGTATTAACTTATGTTGAAACGTATAATTTGCACTGTGCACACGTTTTTGTTATATTAAATCCAATCAGCCTAACGTCAAATTTGGGCTTATTTCATTACGATCACGCCTAATCAATTTTAACGCCTGCTATAATTTGAACTCGATAACAATTCAAGTTTTTTTTAATACACTTCCTTGCTATTAAATGTGTTACTAAAAACAATTTTGAATTGCATGAATTCGAACTAAAATTACCAGTTTTTCTATTAAGAAAAAAAATCAATAAACAAACATTAAAGTCTCGTTTCGAATTTGCATATTCGTTCGCAGAATGTGATCATAGTTAAAAACGACAGTCGACAGTCATCGACGTGCGGATTATCTTTTTTTTCCGATTGCCTCATAAAACCGAATGTTCCTCATAAAAACGTATCGGCGAATAATGCTTATTTATGCACACCATAACGTATTGCGAATCGTCGATATTTATCGAGCGTACAAGGTGGGGTCTCTCGAAGACATTCGACATTTTCGCACACGAAATTTTGTCTCGAAGCATTGCCGATACGAGCTTCGAAAAAAATTACGCGGAGCCATAAAATTGCATAATTTTATGCATCGTGCGATACGATCGGACGTTTATTTATTTAAGGCGAATAAATTATGTGCAGAAGATTGAATTAACCGCGCATTTGTAGGTGCCTCTGCACGGCTAACATATGGACACCCAAACGGAACAAATTAAATTAAATTATTCTGGATCACCGTTAAAAATTTATTGGATGTAAAAGTATGATTTATCTTATTGAGTGTATATAATGTTGAAAAAATGTGGAAATCCGATCGATTGTCCACCATGTTCGGTGTGCGTTGTTCGATTTCGTACTCGAACATAAATTAAGATTTTCATCGTGTATTGCTATTATGGTGTCGTGCCGTATTTAATCCATCGCGAAATATTGTCCATTGTGTACCCTTTACTGAAACAAATTAGTGTTAATACGATAAGTGGGTTGCATTATTGGACTCGGCTGTCACAACAGACTCCGTGCAGAAATGTCTTCGAATTGATTTATGTATTGTATTATGCATTTATATTTATATATAAAAATGTATCGAAGTGATGTGTCGCAATATCTCACCCCCAACATCAGATCGAGTTCAAGGGGAAAAGGCTCGTCCTTATCTAAGTACACTTGGTCGGCTTCGTTTACATCGATTTCATCGCAAATACTACCTATTTTTATATACCCCTACGGTTTCATGCGAGTAAGCCGATACACGTTTTATCTTATGTAATTCAGAAGGTTCCGCAAAATGTATAATCGATACGCGCAGATTGTGTACCGATATTAAACAGTGATTATTTTCGAAGTTATACCGTTCGCAATTCAGCCCTGATAATCTGAAACGGAATGTTATTTTACATGGCGTTTTACATACCGCGTAAGCAAAAACCTCTGGGAATGCTTCGAATGAAAATCGTTTATGTTAAAAGCGATTGTTTGTACTCACCGTGAAAAGGAATGCCTCGAACCGAACAGCGTTTACATGTTTATTTATCGTGCATATTTTCTTTACAATTGTTAATTGTTGAAAGTATTTTGCAATTGCGGTAAAATTCTTGAATATTTATAAAGCGACCTCCATTGAATTTATTGTATCTATACGATCGATATTAGGTACTACAAAATGGCGGTAATCCCTTACAGTAGATTTAACAATGAGATACTTAGGATCTAAAATACACGTAATCTGATATAGAACCGAAACACTACCCCTTAGCGGAATTGTGGTAATTTGTGGATCTCCGGGATCGGAAATCTAGTTCGATTGTATGCAAATTTCGCGTCACCATTATTGTGTCAATCCTCCGCATACAACTCGAACGGCTAAAATGGTTCATTCGCAGAACAAACGATTTTCCAACAACGCACGAACATCGCTCAAATCAGCTAGATAGATATATTTGATTATCCGAAAAAGGACGCATATCCATTTCGATTTTTTTCGTAATATTTGCATATCGAAATCTTTTATGCGCTACCTAATATGACGCGTAGATCTTTCAAGATTTACATCAGCAATAAAAAATAATAAACTGACGGAAAATTATATGCTAATTTGTGTTATTTTTTAAAAAAATCAACGACCTCATTTTTTTTAATTTTCAACAAAATATTTTTGGAGAAACGATACAATAATACATTTTATCAAATATGAATTACATAATAAAAGTTCTCGTATAATAAGATTAATAAAAATGAACGACACGTGTAATAATTAATTAAAAATCAAACATTGATAAAAACTATTCTATAAAAAAATGAATTTTTCCAACCGAGCTACCTCAACGACACGACACACAAGATATCATACAGATAGGAGACGAAAACGAAAAAAAATAACACTTGCTCGCATATTGTATGGACATGTTAACAAACCTGTACGAGATCAGCTGGGTGTCCATCGTCCGTTCGCAGAACGCAGCCTCTTTTGATGTCTTTGGCCAAGGTCGACGATGTTGCCGGCAAGAAACGACATAAAAACCCATGATGGCTCCTCCCGTACACCTGTTGAGGAAAAAAAGGATCGGGAAAGCCGCGCTTTCCGACGCACCCATCAAACCGACCGTCGTAAATGTTGCAGGCAATACTACAGAATTGGAAATCGATCCGTGTCCGAAGGTTCGGGAAAGGATGAAAGGGATGTGTGCATAAATTTTGAGTCTTTCTATTGATGGTCTCGTGGAAATATAAAATTTATCAATGTCGCTGTTGTGAAATATGAAACTGTTGAATCGAGGGACGTCTGTCTATATAAAATAAAATAGATTAAGAGTTCGACAAATTTTATGTCAAACGTGACAAACGAAATTTATCGATTACGCATTCAAATTTTTTGTAGACACTTACTTTTGATAAAAATGAGTTGTCTATCGTTGTAATTTCATCTGAGTACCTTTATTGAAAATTTGGTTGTCGTTTTATGCGTGTATTTATTTTTTTATATTGTATCTTATCTGTTTATCTGACACACATATGCTTGGTAGTCGAAGTCGTCTAACAATAAAATCTCGATAAACGAAACTCAATTAATTTTATCTCAATCTAATCGAATAGTATTTGTTCTAATCACGACTTAGGAATTGTATTCCATCAGATGACTGAATCAGTCATAAAAACAGCTCTTCGAAAAGTTTTTTAATATAAAACTCGAAGATTCACAACGTCGTAAATTATAATTAAAATTTTTATATCTCATTAAATAAACATTTAATGATGGCAGCTAATGAAAAAACCCCATTATAAATATGTTTTTTAAATAACTTAGCAATATTAACTAATGATATTATCTCATGGAAATTTATTGTACAATAAATTTAATCGTAATTACTTTTTTCTTTTTTCAGAATAATGATGATGATTTTTTTTAACGGATCTTCAACCAACTCAACATTAATACATCACCAATTAGCTTATTAAATATCAATTCCCATTTATGTTTATATCACAAAAGATTGTCTGGAAAACTCCTGCACATCTTGTAAATTATTGTTCAAATTTATCATAAATCGGTCGTTCACGTACAACATTTCACTGAACCGTGTGCTTTTGTACTTTGTCTCTGAATTACAGATCGCAGTCTGTGAAACTACAGCCGTTTTATTGTTATCCTGTACGTGTAGTATATACATACTTGAAAAATTATGGCATAAAAGATTTAGTTTTCTGCGATAAAATCTCTCCCATCGTCCTAGAAAGTATACTACCTATATAAGTTTCTTCTTGTGAATTCAACACGCCATCTATTTTGTAAGATTTTTTCACCTTTAAACAATTGACTAAGATAACGCATGAATATTAAATCTACACGTATTGCAGATAAAAATTAAATATTCAATTGTGAAACATAAAATTTCCAAAAATTACATCATCGACACAATAATTATATCGCATCACATTACATAAACGCCGATACCCTGCGAAACGGCTGAAATTCAAATTTACAAAATCCCACACATCCAATTTAAAGTTGACAAACAGATTCCGATTTGAATAACGTAATAACAATTCGCAGCCACTTTTGCGCCGTAACTTTCATCGATTATTTTGCGGGCGGAAACTGCGGCAACTCTAGCTGCACATTTCCATCTGAACTCTCACTCTAATCCGATAATGCACCGTAAAATTTTATAGCCTCCACTGGCAGACACGTTGGTGAAAATGCTTGTGATGGTTGAAGTTTCAAATTTATGCGGCATACGTGCTGTAAAATATGAAAATTTCGCGGCTGACGCGTTTTACGTTATGAAACTCTCAACACATCGCGATGTACGATCTCGTGTATCTATAATACACCATAGTTTTAATAATAGTATTATATTATTCATTAGCTTCGAACCTCATATGAACATTTAATACAACATGCAAATATTGTAAATGACGAAACTTCCTCTGAGAGGCCAACCTTTCGGATGTTGACGCATGGGAAATTTACATCGTGGGCGTTCGGACGTTTCCTTAGTAAACGTTATCTAATATTTACAAATTTCAATTATCTATTTCAACACATAAGATCGAGGTCTCTAATAATACAGATTGTGGTATCGGAGGGTTGAACCGACCGCCTTCCCTCGGCATAAATCAAATCGCAACACTCGACACGAACCGATCGCGATCTATAGATCTCCGAATTTCCCCGTTCGTGATCTCGCAGAATGCACGTCGATATAATAATGCACGACGATATGGTGGAAAAAAATGTTGCACAAACAATCTCCATTGATCGGACATATGAAAAAGTCGAGCGATGGACTGTGGGTTGTGCAACGTGCGACGTTCACTTTTTTGGCGCGCGAATCGGCTCCGCATTGTGGTTTCGTGCCATTTTTTCGCATTAATAAATTATGACGAATATCTTAGGAGTTCGTGTGTCATAAATAACAGCTTTTGCACACTTCGTATTGTTTTCTTTTTACCTTTCGTATTATTTCGCTGGGTCGTTGTCTCGGCGTCGCTCTCTACGGGAGAGACAAGTGATATGGAAAAACGAAGAAATTCGTACTGCGCAATCGCGCATAATCACGATCTTGTTATAACTGAGTTTCTAAATAGATATAAAAAGTAACTGTCATTTTTCACTTTTTTTGAATTGCACAAGTCCCTTTTAGTAGTGAGTAGATCATATTTGGATACAGCATTAATTTATCAATTTTTTCCTTTAATCTTACTACAGGAAATTTGTTTTATTTAATTACATTAAAAACTTGTTCTTTCCTTATCGATTCTTGCGAAATATATTTTCTTTTGAGGAAAATATGAATGAGCCTCCCATAACGCTAATTGTTTTATATACAATTTAATTTCAAGAACATGAAAATAATTTTATTTGAAGATTTTTTTCAGGAAAGGTATCTTACATAACACACAATAAAGGAGAAGATTTACGACATCATTCCGAATCACAATAGCATTTTATTTGCGTAACGTGCTCGTACGCATTTTAATTTTATAAAAATTCAGCTCGCGCGCAATATTTATTTTGTTTGTTGTTTATTTAAACGCGGTCGTTACTTTTATGCGGCGGCTGTACAAACGAATTGATTTATAACATTGGAAATCAGCATACAATGAATGAACAAGGATAAAAAACGCATTACCTTGAGAGTGATCTTTGTATCGCTTCTCTTTGCCTTTGAACACCGAAAATAAATAAGCTATAACAAAAAAAATCACGAAACACCGAACGCTCCAATTAATTCGTAACGTAGGTGTTATTTATGTCGCGTCGTATGGAAAATTGGTAAGTGATCCATTTGCCATTTACATCAGGATCACTTTTAGTTTCGACTTATTCGTTTTCATTAGACGTACAGCATGACCAATTTATATTCAAATAAATCGCATTTGAATATATTAGAATTTTTAATTGACTTTTTCTCAAAGGATATTATAAATATTTGGACCGCATTAAATAACCAAAAGGGTTTGTTTTGACACAAAGTATATATCTTATTGGTACAATTTTTAAATAATGCGATGTTAAAGCGATTTTCCTTGTTTTTGAACATATAAATTATTGGGCCCCAACTTCCGTATTAGCCGATCTCGTATTTTTTCAAACACACCTTAGTGACGCAGCAAGAATTTATACAATCCTAAAACAATTCATTTTACTTTCATTAAAGTTTAACCGCACATTCCACGTCCTCTGCTCAATTTCCTTTAGTGCTCCCATCAAAAGAGCGGCAACGCCCCAAACTCAACAGTTCAAAGCCTCTTTCCGAACAGACATCCGACCCGTAGGAAGGCCTCGTCTCGCGGTGCATCTATTCGTATATTATGAGCAATCCATTGTGCATTTGTGTGCATTTCGTAACCGGCGGGTCGGGGCCTGCACACGGTCCACTCGCGTGGGAAGAAAGTGATTTGTGTTCCCGACGAGACGATATTTATTGGGATGCCGTTGTTGCAACGAACACGTATGCATATTACGAGAACCGTGTGCGGGGATGGGTTTTGTGAAATGGGTCGTTAATTCGTCTTCGATCGATCGGGATGATGTATTTTTATGATGGGGGGTTTCGGGTCAAAGTGCACAGATTGATTGAAGTTTTTTTGTTATTCAATTATATGGTGGGTATGATGTTTAATAAATATTTTTTTATGATTTGGTATAGTGTAAATTATAGTAGTCAAAATTAAACAATAGAAAAAGTTCCTTTGCTTGTATCTCTATGTGTATTGGTTGAAGATCTCAAGTGTTAACCAAATAAACTATATCTACATACTTCAAAATACAACATGAAAAACGTTTTTAAATAGAAAATTATCATATTTTTATATATTAATATAAAACCATTTTTATCATCGATGAACTGAAGATTATTTTTATAAAAATGTCTCTTTTTTCAAGTTCTTTCATCTTTCAATAACCGAACATAAATATAAATACTTAAAAAAATTAAAATCTTTCAACTTAATAAATACATATATAATTCACATATACAAAAATAATCTTCTTTTCTTTCTCACACATGTCACACTTGATAAATGCCGCGAATAGCCACCTAAGCGATTTTCCCCAAAAAACCCAACATAATAAATTCACTCAGCCACCACGAATACATTCGATATTCGAACAATGGACAAAAAAGTCCTCAGTAGGCAAAAAATGTCAGAATCGCTATCCGTTAGTTACGTGGTCGTCTGATTTCGCAACTTTGCAAGATTGACCGTTCAAGGGCGGACGTGCGAGCGAAATCGTCGGTTCGCGTGTATCCGCGATATGTAATTGGAATCGGGGTCGCATTTATGGGAATGAATTGCTATTTTTGATTGGAATTTTTAGCGAATGAAAAAATCCTAGCTTAAATGTATTTATCAATGAACGTTTAGCCTTTGAATGCGATCGATTTTCGAGCTGTTGCGCTTTTTCGTCAGTTGCGCAGTCATATTGACGAAACAAAAGTCGTGAGTGTAATTTTTAACACATACGTTTAATTGACTTCTTATACAATCATAGCTGTTTTATAATTTTTCAATAAAATATATATATTTTTATGAAATACGAATATGATTACGTCGACTGAAACTCAACCGTTTCCATTTTACAGCGGATAATCACAAAGTCTCAAAGTGGAAAAGTTTCCGATATTAAATAACATTTTGAGACAGAATCCGCATCTATAGCTATACATAGAACCTTTCAACTCGATCGTGACTTTCTATCGGTCCATACAAACGCATCTATATTAAATTTTCGTGCTAAACTAATATCAAGACATAAATTCGATCCGGCGTCGCTCGCTACGGCTTCCATGCGAAATTAATCGAGCACTTTACCTGGTATATTATGGTACACGTTCGATGTATGCGACACACCATGCATTATTGGTACGCACCATAATCACCGTACAAAGTTGCGGATTGCGAAATTGAAAGCTGCTACGGATATTCGCGGCTAACGAGCCAACTGTGTGAATCGTCTCGCTCCAAAAGACCATATGTTAGAAATAGTTTGATCGAATTCATATTTAGATTTCGACGCAATTCGATGATATTGGAAATCTTTTGTCTCATGGTGATATATATTCGTAAGATCCAAATCTTGTTCGGAAAAAGAGAGAAAACCCAAATTTGCGTAATCCAACGGATTTTATCTCGTAGACTGGTATGCTGATCGAAAGAACGGACGACTGGCTGACTGATGAGGGAAAAAAGGTTGTCTTCGGCTGCTAATCGAGGAGTCCGAAGATCGGTCTGGGCATAAATCTTGTCTTGTCTGTGGCTCCGAAAACGGCATGACGATATTGTGTCACTATTACGCAGACCGATCAGAGAACGCTTCCAATTTTGGATGTAGGAAACATTTATTGGTAATGCGAATCGTGTGCTCGATGTGACGTGACGATTCGTTTGTACATCGTCTATTTATTGTAATAGTTTAAGTCTGTGATGATTAGGTTTTCGATGGTAGCTTTGATCTTGGTCTTTGATTTAATATGATTATGTAGAATTTCGTATGTATGTACATTTATTGAACATTTTTAAAGATGTGGATTATGCTCCTACGAAGCTTATTTTCCTTCATGCTTTTTTAAATAGGATTAGATGCTGCAGATTATAATTTAACCAGGAAAAACATTTTTAATGCTTAAGAATATTTTTAGATGAATATAAAATTTAATTAATTTTTTAAGAAAATCTTACTTTCAACACCGCTCCATAGTCGCCTGCTGATAATCAAATAGATTAACATTTTAATGAAACAAATTAATTAATTATACAACACTCCATTCGTTGCTCTCGACTAGAATCATTAATAATTATAATACTAGCAATTAAGTGCATTTGAATTTTATTATTATTATTAAACGAAATTACAACGCATTGTCACAATAAAGCGAATTTCTCATTACTCGGCGCAAATTTACCCTTTCGAGTCGCGCACACTTCATTTTGTCATTATTAAAATGATTAATTCCACTCTCTCACTTTCGCTTATTTATTTAGCGACGAGTTGATTCGATTGTCGGTGACGCGAAAATAAAAGAAAAGCTCATAAATTGTAGCGTCAATTATGAAAGATCTAAATCTCGTTATCGCACGACGCGAACAAAAGCAGTAATTTTTCCGCCTAATATAAAATTATATTACATTTAATCCCATCACAATGGAGAGACAGGTATGGTCTCACGTTGAATATTGTCGTTAAACTCACTTTCGTTACACGCATTATGTATTTCGTCGTTATGTTTGCCTCTCCATTTCCATGGGCCTAACGAACATCATACAATATCGCTTAATGAAAGGAGACGAACCGTTCCATGAGAATTTCAAAGTTCGCTGCTACCGTTTTGTGTATATGACGAAAAAAATATAAGAAACCGCAATTAAGTATTAATTGAGAGTGCAGTTGAATAAAAAGAAGGGTTCTAAATGGCGGCGGCAGTTGCTAACGACCATTTTAAATTGCAAATTTTAAGAAAAAGACGATAAAGTTAAGTGAAAAATTGTGCAGTGCATAATTGAATTTAAAAATTTGCGTTCGTTCAAACGAAATTTTTACAACCAATATAGAATTAAATTTGTTTTGAAATTTGCTAACAAATATCTCAACAACCGTATCAAATTCTAATTGGCGATCTACGGTCGGAATCTCTGCACAAAGCACGAGATTCGCGAAAGTTACGACAGACGCCAGAGAATGTTAATTGAAGAGGACCGTTCTAGTTGTTGCGATCGCCGTCCAAGTAGAAAACTTTTGACGAACAGATATATACATTGAGCTAAAGGCGCCATTACGACCAAGTTTCGATATCCGATAGCTTTCAAGTGAGAAACTTCGACGAAAACGAACGCGTCAGAATCAGAAAGAAGAAATTTCATAACAATGCGACACCAAACAATGGACGGAAGGAGAGGCGCGCGTGCCTTCCTCTCGCATACGAAAATTTCTCGGTATACGAAGATTTTACGAAATATAATTGCCGACTCTTCTCTCACATAATTTCCCATTAAACATTATTTATATCTGTATCGAATGTACGCCCTTGAACTTAACATTACGACATGCCATCGAACGTATAGGAATCGAGCATTACACAACATTGTTATGCATACGAGCGCGTCTACTTCGTAATTAAATGACACGTATATAGAAAAGTTGCTTAATCATTACGTGGAAAAAAAACTTGGATGGATCAGATCCGCGCAGACCTCCAATGTCGCGCCGTTTCGTATCAGCACTATCCGTCTAATTACGATTATCGGTCAGTTCATGGCAAATGGCAGATTTAATTGCCGAGAGCTTTTTTATCTAGATTTTTTTTTATTTAGACCGCTCCTGCTTTAGAAATATATATGAGTTCGAGACCGTGAGAATGAGACGCCGAGAAACAATGGCAAATACCACTTCTGATCGCGCGTCGGATACGCAGGGCACAACCGCACAAATGGTCCGAAAAGCTACGGTAGGTTCTATTTGGAACGAGTTTTTTGCACCACCCATTTCCTTTCAGTTCGTTGTCGATTCGTTAACGGAATCGCTTGTATAATGTGTGCGAATTTTCAGCGAGATATTGATTTATGTTGCGATTTGATTTTTATACACGCGACCGTTAAAATCGAATCGAATTATCTAATGATAAGCGGGTTTCGTTTGATCCAGTTCGTTGTTCCAAATATGAAATGATTTTAATTAAATTATAAATCGTGATCATTATCTTTATTGTTTCATATTTGACAAGGATTCATTATTTTTAATATGCTCGTTTTGACCTCGTTGTGAAACGACATTAACTTAACAACTTTTCGTTAACACTTAGAATTCGCTACCAAACCAACATCACGAACATCTCTAATTATTTCTTCAAACCGTCGACAAACGATGTTTACACAATCGTCCTAGTAATAAAAAAGCTTATACAAATCGAATCGTACGGTTCGATTTGACATCACCATTTGTACTTTACCTACCTGTCGTTGCGCAAGCAAACCGCTCGTAAATAATTACAAGAAAAAAATACATTTTGTAAGAGTCGCCGGCTCTTCTCGTACCTGTCTACTAGATTCGTATCGACATGACTCACCTGACGTACAAAACGTGTCGATAAGATTCGTACAAAAAATATTTTAATAATGAAAAATAAAAGTACGTATAATGTACGCGTCGGCATCGTGCATAAAACAAACCGAAACGAGAGTAACGATTGCTCAGAAGGTGCGCGTGGGTAATCTGTATTCGAACGTTTTATTATTGATTTATAAATTATTTCGCCTCACATACTAATGCCGCTTTTTCATTTTTGATTATGTACATAGAATGTGCTTGCGATACTGCGCGGCCGTGTACTTTAATATCATTATCTTGGCCGCGCTATGTTTGTGTGGTTTTAAGCTTTGCCGTAATAACTACGTACTCTTTTTTTACGCTATACGAAAATTACTTAACGATATTATATTTTTACGAGATTCGAGTTCCCAGACGCGCGTTTTTCGCTAAAGCTTTTATGTGTCGGTGTGAAAAACATCGCTCTTTTGTATTTTGTGTGCGCCTTTTATATTTGATCAGTCGCTGTTGACTTTTTTGTGCATACATAACGTTCGATGTCGTCGCACTCGATGATAGTTTTACTTTGTGTTCGTATTTTTAGTTTCAATGCCGAGAAAATTGCAACGATGTCGTAAACCACAAGAGGTTTTTTTTTCGTTTAACATGATTGCACTCGGTGAATATGAGCATTTTCATTTCGAGTTATAAATAAACTTCATTCATTTTTTTAAATCAAGTTTTTTCTCGAATAAATTCGCAACATAACGCGTTTTATGCGAGTACATTTTTATTTCGCTTGAGGGCAAGGTTAATCCCAATAGTGGCATTTGGAGAAACTCTCAGATCTCACCAAACTACCATTTACAGAAAGGCAATAACTAAAGGAAGGTCAAAGCGTCGGTAGCGATTTTGACCTCAAAGGGAAAACTCGTTAAAAAAAATCAACAAAAGATCGATCATCTACGCGCCGACTCCCAGCGTTTATCTGATGAAAAAGTTCAATCAACCCGAATCACCAAATTCGACGCCGTCTCGCATCCCAGAACTAACAAAAAACAGCACCCACAGCCAGAGTATTGCCAAATATTTACTGGAATTGAATTCCGCTATATTGGGAGAGTGGCTAGTGTGGAAGCGGTCGAAAGGCGTCTCGTCTCCGGCTCGTGATTCTCGGCCGTTCGCTAATGTGAACCTCACTTTTCTCATTTTCGACCTTTTTGCAGCTCCGCCACACAAATTTACGATCGCCTTTTGATATATGGCCGAGAGGGGAAAAAACGAAAGCGATCCAAGCAACCGCCCATGGAATCTCGAAGGACAACGAAAACGCTGAGCACACTCAAACGCGGCTCCTTTTTCCGCCGGGACAAAAATATTACGTTTTTTGGCCGAGACTTGAGGCTTTTGCTTATGAAAGTTTTCGTTTCATTAATAATACAAATTTATCATTTTTCCTTATGCTATTCGCGGACGGTTTTCTTTTCCAATTCCGTTATTTTCCCTGTTTGCAATCTCCATAAATTTTCACTGGTGAAATATTATTTTTGTGAACTACGTTTTTTTTCAATAAAAGCCTTATGGATTATAAATTATTAATAAAATTCTGAAATCAAAGTTAGAACAGAAATGGAATTAGCGATCAATAGAATTGATAATTCCAAAGAATCGCTCATAAATAATAAATGAATGTTTACCAACAGTACGCAACTCGCATTATTAATTTAAAAGAATTCCCGATACGGATTTGTCGAGTCGTTGAATATATAATTTATTAATATCAAAACTCGCGAAGTCTTTGAATTTGAGATCCACGATCACTGGGTCGGAATCTTTTAGATCTTAAATAAAAATAATCGATAATTAATTCAAAACGATCAACCCGATGATGTCATAAGATAAAGTGGAATTAATTAAAGGCTTTGTCGATTTTCCTCTCGCGAATACGAATCAACACCTGTGTTTTTTAATGGGTTGAAAAAAAACCAATAAAACGACGAGCCTCTCGCGAAATCTTTTGCGTTTCGTCCTTTTCCGTTTGAAAATGTGCATTTTTACTCTTGTGCTTGTTGTGTACGGGTATGATAAACAAACGATGAAAAGAGATTGGATGTATAGAAAGTTGTGCAAAAGCGAATATACTCGTACTTTTCATACATGCCGTATTCAAGAGTTCGCTTGGCCTTTCATCTCTGAGTTCAATTCAACGAAAGTGACGTGATAGAAAAAAAAACACATTACATTATCTCGCATCATCTATACGTCGTATTACACAATATAAAACATACTTTGTATACAAATATGTGATAAAAAAATGCTGCTTATGCAGGAATATTTCAAAGAATATTATCTCACAACGATAAATATGCAGATCAAGCGAGATATATTCACGTATATATATATATATTATAATATAAAGTAAAAAATAAATTTGTTTTTGGACGATCGGTAAAAACAAGCCTCAGGCTCACGTCTAACGAGACCCTTCATCATCATCCACCCTTTTAGTACAACGGACATACATACCGCTGTAGCAGAAGCTTTAATTAAATGAAAATGCAAGCCGTGTATAACGGCATACCCGAGGGAAAAGTGGTGGTTTTCAACTAGCCAAGAATACGAACAAGGGTTGCTTCAAAACAAAGCACGGCGCGGAAATTGATCGATGGTCCGACGATTTCAAGTTTCCTGCGAAGACAATCCTCAGATTCGCATCGTACATTGTACACGTATCACAATATGTAACATCGAAAAGCCATTCGAAGGTATTGGGTCCGCAAAAAGTTCATGACAAATCGCTCGTTCCGATCCTTGTTCCGCCCACCCTTTCGTGGGCGTGCGAGACCACGACCTCGCCGAAAGTCAAACACTTTAACCCTCTCAAGTACTGATTTTTCTTTATATATGAATATTTTTTTGTTAAGAAGACAAAAAAGAGCTGCGGCACGAGACGTCTAACGGATATTACGAAACCGCATCGTAATAAAATCGAACCTCGAACATGCTTTCCGTTGTTTACGTCTTCCGGCCATCCGAATCCAACACCGGATCGGCGGTCACATTTTAAATAAGCTTTCTGTACCCGATTTACATCCATGATGTGCGTTACGTGACCGGCGATCGTTTCTGATAATGAATTCGAAGACTTTTTTCCATTACGGTTTTTTCCGATATCGCGTAAAATTCGGAGCGTATTGAAAAAATTCTACTTTGAAGTAAAAAGTTTTGAATAAAATGGCTTTCAGAAGTTGATTGATTTACGCAAGATGATTCGACACTAATTATATCAACTTTTAGTATCTATTTAGCAAAAGTTTTGATTAGATTAGAATTTTAATGTTTGACGATTTTTTTCGTGACGAATTTATTGAAATTAGACACAAATTTGTTTCAACTAAAATAAAGCTTTTAAATTTGATTGATTTTGGTTTTATAAACATTATCAATTTAGAATTATCAAAAACATCTATCGCTAATATAGATTTCCCTAATCCTCTTTCAATGCCGTTTTTCACACAACTTCTCATAATTAATTTTCGCGATTATGCATACGAAATTCGTATAATAAAAGCAGCATCACGCCAAAACTTCACCACGATTAATAGCGAAGTTTTCTTACGAAAACATCAACACGCGTTGCTTACAAATGTCGTATACTAACTTTTTGCACGCACACTGTAAACCTAGCTTGGGTTAACCACCGTACAAAAGCCACACTTTATTCAGCTGGAAAGCTTCCTAGACACCGAGTCCTTTCCACACATTTATCAAGATCATGGGCACAAAGCTTTCGTAAAAAGGATCGACGACTTTCGGGGCACCATGTCGTAATTAGGCGACAATGGACTATCCGCTACAACATAATACTCCGTCTTGCAAGAGGAAAATAAGAATGTATAGGCGTATCCACTTCCTGTTACACGCTAAAAGCTCGAATCTTTTCTCAAAGAACGATGATAACACGATTATAAAGTGTGCACATCATAAATCACTAGTAGAATGCATCGCATCCCTCATTTTTTTTGGCTTTGTGTTTTTATTTTTGAAAACTGAGTACGCTGTGTACAAAGACGGATGCTCCTTATGAAGTTTTCCAATTTTTCACTGTCCTACATTAATCGCTTAT
This sequence comes from Hydropsyche betteni, assembly GCA_028571205.2. Classification (NCBI taxonomy): domain Eukaryota; kingdom Metazoa; phylum Arthropoda; class Insecta; order Trichoptera; family Hydropsychidae; genus Hydropsyche; species Hydropsyche betteni. Next base: position 5,856,941 of record JAOXNN020000004.1, read on the forward strand.
TCCGACCGAGTTTTTTCTGCTGAAAATAATTCGAGGCAAAAGAATGGAAAATAAAAAAAAGAACAAGGGGGATTTTCAATTTATTTGCGGAACGTTCCCAATTGACTGCGATATTTTTCAATTTGTCTACCCAAAAAGTGAATTTATTTATTTATACGTGTTTAAATACGTTGCGACATCTCTTATGAAATAAATCAAGAAAATATTTTTACGAATTTTCTTATATTATTATCGTTCATTTGTACACGCACATGCGGCGTAATCCGATTAGTTCTGATCTTCGGATACATCTTTCAGTACTAATGTATTAAATTTTTTTATATCACAAAATTACTTGTAAATAAATCACATGAATATAGAATATAACAAATGTTCTATAATATATTTAATTCAAAATTATAATTTCGAAAAAAACGAAAAGCGTTATTTCACATATACATTTCTATTCGTGATATTTTCATATCAGCATCTTTGAACTCGACGTTGTTTACTCTCAAGATTTTCCATGATACGTTTTTCCATTCAATAGAAACTCGAAATGTTGAGGAAGCGCCAAAACGAATGTACATACATTCCATGAATGAAATATTCACGTATGCGCATTATATATTCAACTCTTTGCGATAACCCTCGAAGCCTTGGCACTCGCGTCGCAAATCGCACGGAAAAAGAAAAACACAGCATTAGAAGTGCATTTCCTAAGCTAAAAATACCATCAAAATGCGCATGCATATATGTACAAAATATAATAATATGACGGTGACCGCGGATGCGACCGAAGCCATAAATCGGTATCTACTCGCATTGTGCCGTTGTGAATTTACGAGGCTTCTCCATTGTGGCCGACGCAAACATGTCAAGGTGTAATAATATTTAACGCGGCCGCAAAATGCATAACCGAGCCTCGTCATAATATTATGCAACTGGTCTATTGGTATAATCTGCGAGTGCATCCGATGTCGAAGGAAAACTTTCTAGCTAGTTCGCAACATTGCTGCATTGCTGCACTTCGTGCTGCGGACTAATTTCGTCTGTGATGCAGTTCTCGAACTCGCTGCCGATGTTCTACTTCGTTTCGACGGGTTCAAATCGAATGTTTCCCAATTAATTATGGCGGAAAAGGGGTTTGAATACGGTAGTCCTACGATGAAAGTCCTAAGAGAAAGTTCGTGAATTTCATTGAATTCAAGCGATCCGATTTGGGCGAAAGTCAATGTATAAATATACATGTACGGAGGTCATAATATCGTATTGCGTTGGTGTCGTTTGGTGAAACCGCATTTATTTGCAATTACAATCAATCACTTATCTCTAGCGCGACAATCGCTCGACAAATTATCTCCCACTTTTTGCTACTGTATTAACTTATTTTTTACAACCGAATCAAATATCAGTTTTTTTCAGCGGGCATTTTTAATCGAATAGCATTTCAAATCCTCTTCCGGCACCTACGAGATTTAAATTGATCGTTGCATATTGCCGGTCCGAGTATTATATTTTTGTATGCGTCGTTATTCATTTATTGTTTCGTAAAATTTAAGACGTCTTATTATTATATATACAATGCGGGCAGATAAAAGATGCTGGTCGCCTTTGCGCGAACACTTTCACAGTCGTCCATTGTCGAATGTTATTGTCGGCAACGCCTTTCTTTTAATTTGCCTACGGATTTTATCGTCGAACAAAGCTCTCGTCCGATAACTGCCAGCGATAACTAGCTCTAAATAAATAAAGCGAATTGCACAATTCAGTTTCAAGTACGACAATGCCGATTCGACTTTTATCAGTTAGCATACGTACGCTGCACCCGGAGTGCAAGTTCGAATTCCTGCACTTTTTCTCAATACGAGTCCGATGGTAAATAAAATCCAAGGCGCGATGTCGCAAACGCGAACCAGTTAGTTTCTTAGAAAATTAACCGTAACCGAGTTTCGTTGTGTTATAGGCGAGTGTATAAGTTGATGGCACCGCGTCCGTTATTATGCAACTGCACGTGCACGCCCACGTGCGTGGACGCGTGGGCGCAAGTACAATGCACGCACATGCACCTCAAACCGAGACCGAGACAACCTTGGTCCTCAGCCTTGTCGGGGTGTGGCGCATTGTTCTCTTCAATAGGATCGCGTGCTTCGTTTTTACGCATTTCGAATTCATTGGAAGCTTTCGCTCATTGCGAAATGTGGTGCTTGGAATTATCGTTGAATATGCAGATGGTAATTGAAACTCATGTTGATAATGCAGTTTTTTAATAGATTGAGAATTATCTGATCTATCAACATTTTTCTTTAAAAAAGTTCTTCTTTAAGAAGTTTCTTCCCTGTACCATAAGAATTATAATTTAAATTTTTAAATCCATTTACTGATCGTGTTAAATATCGCTTAACTTTAGCAACCCGTGAGAAACAGTTCATTCAACAAGGCCAAACAATTGACGCAATTTTAATCATAGACTATCTAACTATGACTTATACTCGAAACTATTTCAATGTTTGAATATTTCAAAATAAAAAATTATTACGAATTCAAACCGCTGTATTATTAAATATACATCCATATATAATAAAAAAATTCTCAAGACACCATCTGTTCTTTCCTTTTATTAGATCACTCTGCACAAATTTTCAAATCACGTACAAAACGAACATTGTACCGCAGCGCGAGAGCGCGCATAACCCCGAGCTCTCCCAACCCAAAACGGGGCATTATCGAAAATTCCCACACAACTCCATCACATCCGAGAATACAAAAGCCATCTTGGCCGGATTTATTGCTACTTTCGGCGGAGGATCGCGAAGGACCGCATTCGGGCCTATTTACGGCGCGGAATATTAGCGCGGACACGGCCCCGACAAATTTATGGTCGTACCCACACACGGCGGTGATATCTCATCTATCGGTATCACCAGTGAAAGGATAGTGGCCTGCTGCCGAGATCGTAAATTGTCCAGTTTGTGTGTGTGTGTGTTGGGCGAGATTATTGGCGCGAATCGTGAATTCGCCAATTATAACGCGGCGGCAATATCAATGTTACGGACATGGCCCAGATCCCGTTCTGTGGATCAATTGTTAGTTTTTATATGGACGGAAATTGATTTTTGTAATATTCGATTAAATATTGTATTATTTTCGGTATGAAAATTCAAATAAAAGTGAATGAATAAATAAAACAAAAAAAAATGTGCTAAGCACACATTCTTCGGCTTATATAGAAAACAATTATCGTTCGGAAAACAGAGAATCGAAGATAAATATTTTATTTAAATTTCTTAATGTCGTTGCGTACTCAACAAAGTCCACACGTACGTTTATTTGCATATAGTCTGGTCGTGTTTTGTCCTCGTTGCTTATACGAAGGTAGAAACGATGAAACTCGACAAGCGAGAACCCTTTGCTCTCGTGAAGCAATTCTATACTATCGTGAAAGCTCGACTGAAATATTCATGTGTTACTGAAACGTCGAATTCACAAGACTGAGGTAAATGAATCCGGCGATGTAGCGTGTTGAATCATTGATCGCTTCGACGATAGAACGCGAATTTCGACACATGACTTAACTGATTTGTTTGTATAAGAATTCTAGTTGACTTATTTACAAATAAACTTTTTTAATCGAGACTATCTTTAGACCGGAATTTAATATATTTATATTTATTCATGATACTTATGATAGTAAATATAAATATTTTATGATGACATTGTATCGCTTACAAAACCTGCTGATAAAACGGTCGAACTACGTAACGACCCCGCAGAGTCGTTCTAGATCGAATCACCATAATATTTATGGGACAACATCCTCTTCAATCATTCGAATGACATATTAATCGCTCAAAACGACCGACTTCAGCCCCGTAAGCTGGTATTATTCTACCACCGGACACTGAAGACTTTTATAATCATTCATAATGGTGTTTGATGAGGTTACCGTGCTACGCCTCAAATTCGCATAATGACCCCATCGTGTCCATAAGATATTATAGCGTTTTAAGGCCGCTCGTTTATAAAGACGCTTGTTGAATATTTATATTATGTTATTTTTAATTTTTTTATGTTTTATTGATATATGTAACAGAGTACATTCGGATTTCGTCGTTTCTTGCAATAAATAGTATCATCGGGTGTTATATGCGAGGATAGCTATTTATGGTCATCAGTCAATCGAAGGTATGCGATGATGTTGGTTAGTTATACACACAATATGATCCAGTCAAACGAGAAAATCTTGTAGATACATACGTGTACATATATCAGATCATTTCCGCAAGGCTATGATGAGTTTATCATATCAATGTCGTCGGATGTATCTGAGTTATTTTTTGCTCTATCCTTCATTTTTATATAAAAAATATAACAAGCAAACATGTTTTTAAAATAAACTACTACATAAACAGTACAATTCCTTTTTTGTTTTTACATTCGATTCACATGCGAATATTTGATGAAGCGAAAGTGGCCCCTCTTCGTGGAAAAATATTCCGATGGCGTCTGTTTGATGGAGTAAATTTTGATGAAAAAAGGCTTTGTTTTAAACAAATCCCTTTTCGTCCTTATATTCATGACGCCGTGACAAAAACAGAACCTACACGCGAAAATTCGCAAAAGTCCCTTATTCAAATGAAGCGACCTTTTACACGGGACACTGCCATGACACTGGATAAATAAAACTGGCCCATATATAACGGGGGCGTGTATGTGGATATTCAAAATTAAAACCGTTTGACAAGCAGGCTTTTGTTGTTTCGTTTAGCGTTTTGTCTTCGGCACCGTATTGGTTTCGGGATCCACTTTTAATTAAACTCCCGCGTTTTTGTACGCAAGTGGATTTATGTGATTTGATGGGCGCCTCACTGGTAAAATGATATTTATAATTCTTTATTCCATTGCGAAGTCGTAAAAGGGTCTCGCGGACAATTATTGAAACGTAATAAAAGTCATTTACTATCAAGTGCTCATATAATGGACGCAGTTAGCACCGATATTCACTTAAGAATATTTCTCAGTTTTTACGATTGTCGATAAAGCCATTTTATTAACTATTTAATGCCGTGATTCACCGATTAAAGTTGTAAAAACAGAAATCTAGATAGCCTTACGTACGTGAAAACATTTCTAAAGAAAATATATTATAGCACACTCGAGCGATTCCAATTTAAACCAATTTTCGTCGAATCGGGTAATTCTCAAAGCAAAACCATCATCATTGACTCAATAAATAAACCTTACTTTGAAGCATCTATACTTTATTCGAATCGGGAAATCAACACGAAATAGTGCGTGCGCTCAAGTACAAACAGCTCACAAGATGATCTATCTGTCTATGGTTGATTAGTGGTCAGATGCGTCTGGAAACCGAATTCAAGGTTAGCCGTTGATCATACATACGAAATGGAGATGAAAAAATAATACTTGAACATATATAGAAGTGTATTTGTCTACATAAGGGAACGAGGCAAAGCGAATATTGATATTTTCGAATTGTGCGCGCTCTCCATTGTGTGCAGAGGAAACCAGTCCATACAACAAATCAACGTTCCGTTCGCGTCAACAATAAAAAAACTATATTACTACCTACAATAAAACACTATTATCTTATCGAACGATTATATGTACGTTGTTTAATTCGATTGCTGACATTACATGAAAAAAATGGGGGGTTAAATATAATGATGGCGTACACGTAATTGCCGAAAGATTTGCCGTTACGGAACATTGCCGGCATGCAATTTTCTATAGAAAGTGTCCAAACATCGTATAATTATAGTCCGCATAGTATAAATATGTCTCGTTTTTATTATGTGTTAATTAGCAATATTTTTCATTTTATGGGGAACGGCCGACATTGTTTGAATATTCATTATTTTCGGCATGTAAACGAATCAGTAATAAATTTGTTATTCGAAAATTTTATATTGAGATATATGAAATAATTTACTTTCATTATAAAACAATATGCAAATATCATGTGTTTATGCTTAGTTTTTTATATGGTATGTAATAAAAATCGAATGTATCACATTGCGACATATGCAAATATAATATATTGTTTGGAACTAATGAAAATAGCAATAAAGTATTCAACACATAGTTGCATAAATATCAAATATATTAATTATAAATATTTGTTATTGCGTTCTATTTATATAAAATACAATATTCGTTGTCGTATGAAATTGAAAGGACTGAAAAAATGACACATTTTCCCGACAAACGAGCACCCAACCAATAACGTAATTCGGCAATATATCATAAAAATAGACACCGTGTCCTTCCTGGTAATATATTGCAATTTTATTAGATCAGTTCGGTCATATTCTTCCAAACTGACGAAATCATCGAGACCTTCGTGTAATCGAGTCATCACATCATAAAAAAACCACCCGATTAAATAAACATAAAATTAATTCGAACGTCCACACTCCTTTAGAATTCGTTACTATGATATTTGCCACTTACCAAACCTTATTTCTTTAGCTATCGGATACAGATTGAGAACGGACCACGTTTTATAACCCTACAGTATAGCTTTTTAATTGGATGACGGCTGAGATCGTAAAAGTGACCACGATTCGATTTTAGAAGCTCGTTCCGGATCGATCCTCAGTAATAAAATGCTCTTCGTGGATATCCTCGCAGATATTTCTTCAGGTTTTCTTTTAAGCTCCTTAGTAAATACAATTTAATTTTTTTTTTCATTTTCTGAATATGTAATGGTTATTTATTTTTTTAAGATAACAAAGTCGTATGCTCCAGGGCAAGGAATGTAGATTTCCACTTAAATATGCTTTTATAGTATGTGTTGTCAATTTGAAAGGTCACGATTAGAAAAATATAAACAAAAATATTTTTCGTATATTCTAATGGTTATTTCTAAAACCATAACCGTTATTCATTTTTCGATAAACAGATATTATCTTTCGAAACCTACGTCGTCATAGCAAATAAAATTATCGATATCTTAATTAACATACGTTGTATTCATTTTTAGATTTAGAATTTTTAATTACAAAAATCACATCTATTAAATTTAACAGATACACTAATCATACAGAAAAATTACTAAACTAATTGAACATAATTTTCTAAAAGAAAAATGAATATTTATACAGATTCTTCTATTCTAACCCACTTGAATTATATTAAATCTACAATATATACGTGACACAGAAGTCCATTGTTCCAACTTAGAAAGTAAAACGTGTGCTGAAACCGCAACATAAATAAGACTATCAACCGCATTAATTTCCCCAACAAACTGCATATTATCATCCATTATCGAAACAACATCCATTTTTCCATGTAACATAATCGTATCACATCAACTTCGGAGTAAACGAGATCGTTGATGACCCTCGAGGCGGGTACACTGTTAAGTCACAAGCAGAGAAAGTGTCTTATCATCTCGATCATTGTATTATCTGGTGCTACTTGAATAATGAGACAAGCCCTTGTTCGGTTTAACATCTACACGCGTGATTTATGTTAGATAACACAAACTCGTTTCAAAGTTTATGGCTTTTAATAAAAAGGTTTTTATGGATTTTGTCGGAGGTTGATTAAGCGCAACTAAGTTTTTATATGGCGTACAGAAGAAAAATTTAGTCATTCAATTTTACCATATTGTTCAGATGTTTTATTCGTGTAATCTTGATGATTTCACTAGATATCTTGTAATAATTTAATCATTTTTCATATCAAACTTTTTATTACCATTATCGAAAGAGTCGCCTTCATTTTTCGACGAATCCTGCACAATTTTTAGTTCGTAATTTATTCTCGGCATGTGTCTGCGACTCATTTAATATTCAGATTTCGGAGGCGAAACACGCATAGCCAATAATTTAGTTCAAAAAGACGATGAAATGAATAACCGAATTATATTTTAGCAAATTATACTGCAAACCAGTCGATTATATATGGTCGGGAAATTCCGGCAAAGCAAAAAAACCAACCAGCTCATGTTCAATACCCGTGATTAAGCTCAGCCTAATCGCAAAAATTCGTGTTATCAAACATGAATTTTTTTCGTTACGGACGCGATGAAATAATTTATTGTTTAATCCTGAACGAACAGTTTTCATAAATAATGTATCTATTAGCGGCGAGAATAAGTGAAACGTATCGCGTATTTATACTGAAGGGATGACAGCTTTCCGTTATTTTTTCTTTTCATGCCGAGAATGACGAAGGTCTCTACGCTCTCGATGATGGGTCACTTTCATACGCTTTCACGAAATGGCTTATTCATGAAATAAGCCAATGGACACACCTCTCAAACTCTCCACTACTTTGTACTACAACACGCCATTCAAATTACGCCCCGTCTAAGGTTTCTTTCACTTTTCATTCAGTTTCATCCGTGACCTCTAAGCGGATCGAAAACGTATTCAAAAACTAATCACCTTACGAAATCCGATCACACAAATTCGTTTTCTAATCAACCCAACGATGCATCCGCGTGGGAGTATGACTCAAATCTTTAATTTATGAGAATAATAAGTTTCGAACTCAATTCAAAGTTCGGGAACTCCGACTTTCTCATTTTCTCGAGTCCTTGTCTCGGCCCATTTTCAATATTCAACTCAACTAGGAATTCGAGCGTTGTTTTGGCGAAAAGTAGCCTCAGAGCGTCTACAGTCCGGTATCGATCGCACGATGGCGAACTCAAGATTGGTCGTTCAACCCGTACAAGACCTGAGGGTATCTCGATACGAAGATGATGATGGACCGAGATCTCGTTGGTCACTCGCGTTCACCGGCACCTCACACAATGGAGACGAGACATAAAGAGTGTATTGGAAAAAAAATGGAGTTTGCAGAGGTGGCTTAACAAAAGTGTTCGGTTTCACGCTGAGCTCGCGACAGATTGTTCCTCGCGGGCCTCATTGTCCCGGAATGATGATGGGTTCGCTCTTTGTGCCGAATAAATTCGAGTGCGAATCGATATTTCGAGTTGTGTGCTCACGATTTTTCGCGTTATGGTTTTTCTCAGGTTCGTTGGTGTTCGATGTGTTTTTATCGATTGTTTATACTCGTTTACTTCGCCCTCGAAAAAGTGTTGATGTTGTTGGCTCTGCGCGGTTTTTTGTGTGAATATGATACGTGTTTGTATGTTTGTTTTAGTTATTATGTAGTTTGTTGTATTACTCACTTTATATTATGATATAAAAAGTGAACGGGTGTTTAGAATTCAAATTATTTGAGTGTGCGTTTCTTTGTATTATTTATGAATGTAAAATAAATTAATCGATATCCTTTCCTTTTTTTGGAATTTATGAAGTATATCTTCCTTTCTAAGAAATTAATATTCTTCATTATTCACCGCAATGAAAGGAAAATATAAAATTGAACGCTTGAATAAACATGAAAGCAATTCTCGAATAAATTCTATTATATTTTCAATTGAAGTCAAGATACACATAAATAATTGTATAACAAAAAGCATCTCGGGAAAGTGAGACTCAATCCGTAAAGGACAAAATAATATAATACAATTTATCATAAACCTGATTCCCTTCCAGCCAACGTAGAATTTACATTAACTAAATGCTAATTTAACAAAATTCAAATGGTTTCTGCTTCGATTTTCATGTCCCGATTGTTAACAGATACAACGTCAAGTGTTCTGTATTGATATTTCAATTACAGCATTCATTCGTTACGTCAATATTTGCGAGGCAAGTTATCGATACACCACTCGGCATTTATTTTTTTCTTCGTTCAACTTCTCGTATTAATACCTTGTTATATATGTATGTACAGTTGAATTGTCTGCGTTTTCCGACAATCAGACAAGGCAATCAATCACCGGCCATCGTCAAACATTAACGTCTTCGTCGAATAAAATCAATTCGAAGCGGTGATTTTCTTCTTATGATTTATAACCGACTGACGGATGTGTTCATCTGCCAACAACAAAGGTGGAACGTTTCCACGCGATTAACGCGAACTCAAACAAATTCGATTCTTCAATTTCGTTTTATTCCTTCCGAATATTCGCTTTTATTCTTGAAGGATGGTGTCCGTCTCTATGTTAAGATCGCGTGCTGCGAAATTACGTACAATCTTCTAGTCGTTGTTGAGTGTGTACTATAATTTGACGTTTCCTCCGTAAAAGTGAGACCCGGTATCAAATACAATTAAATGTCAAATAGCAGTAATAAAGTACATAAAAAATAAGTGTTATATGTTCAATTTTCTCATTATGCAATCGCTTTTCTCACATGTGTACCTGGCGATGATTAAATCTAAAAGCGAAATTTATGTTACTATAATTTTCGTTTAATAAAAATATTTTCCATACATTAATTACATAAAAGCAATAATTTTCTTTTTACTACGAATTTTTTTTTCGTGTATATGGTACAATATTAATTTTCGTGGAAATTGAATTTGCTCAATGTACGAAATTACAAACATTATTGAACATCCGATATCTACTTTCTTTTTCTATTTTCATCAACTTATATTTATGTTTTATTATTGAAAATCACATACGTAGCACACTTCTATACAAACAACAACAATACATTCAAGAATTTCATTCCAAAATCATTCACAATGCCTTACAATTTTTTCATCCTTGTCCTTCTTCAACTACCGATTAAAGATTCAACAACGAATATTTCAAAGAAGTTTGACGACCCGGAAACGTACTTGCTCATGACTCGGTTTTTTCCCCAACGATCCATCGAAATGAGTTGCGTAATTCGTGTGCGTGTATCGCATGGTGTATCCATCTAGTATTATATACCAATTATATATTTGACGAATAATTGCCGGATAAAAAAGCTGACTCCGACAACGACAACGAGCTGATGCTGAAGTCGCTAAACGGACGATCACGTCAGGAGTGCGCCAGGGTCGCACCAGGCTGATGAACTCTGGACGGTCGGAGATCTCTCGGCCAATGTCGATTCGTGACATACTTCTTACAGATCGAGATCGAGAAAATTATTGAGCGAGATAAGGATGATTTGGATTCGTCTGTGAAAATGGAAGACGGATCTCTTGATCTGTATGTACGGAGCTTTCGAGTCTGAAATTATGTGGAATTAGATTATTGCTTCGACGCTGGTATTTTTTATTCATTTTCGATTGCTTGTTGGAGTTTATAATAATTCCGATATTCATGGAATTTTATGATAACTCAAAATTAGGTTCGATAGAAAAGTTTTTAAACTGTTTATGACACATCGACCTGATCACATTTCAATACGATTGTAATAATTGGATAAGACTGTTTTAGAAGGGATGATTCCTGTATTTAGGTCTTTGAAAGCTACTTTCTCCTTATCACACACAATAATAAAAACACCTCAATTTTCGATGATATCGGAACATCGACCGCAAACAATAATGAAATTTAATTTTAAAACAAAAATATATTATAAAATCTTTAATCGATTCACACGCTTCAACAATAATTTTCTCTTTCATAATTTTGATTTCACTCACCTCTCCTCATTATAAACTGACCTCAGATCTAAGTGTTCATTGATCGGGAACCATTATTAAAACACATATCGTATTATACTTTGAAAAAATGAAAACTATCGTTCACATTTTTCTAAAGAAATTCGATAGTGTGCCAAGAACCATGTTACGACACCCAATTTGTAGGCACTAACGTACATCGTGAGACACACACTTGAACGCACGAAACATCGAAAACAGCCGTCGGCTTTATTATGACAAACGTGCTGCGTAGCTTCGTTTTCAGCTGTAAATCTCTTACAGAGGTATTTTTTCCTATTATATACGTGCTTTGTACTCTCGGTGCGGGTTTTCTGTTCTCGCCACGGTCCGTGTCCAATATTGATTGAATAAACGAACCCCGCTCATATAGACAATGGATGTTTAACAAAACGGGGTTTCGGAACCTAACGCCACCGCAACAACCTAATTTTCCCGAGAACCAACCTTTTTCGCAAATCACTCAAATGCTAATGGCTCTCTTCACCTTTCGAAAATAATCGCTTCGAAACGATTCTTTGCACAAAGGTATATACAATTCCATGACGTCCAATTTTTTTATTCAATACGTTCATGTATTTTCTTGTGTTCGATTCGATGTTATCTGCGGTGGTTCAGTGAACTTAGCTTTGGATGGTGGAAAAAAAAAATGCGCATCATCCTCTCGTCGTAATGCTTTTGTCGTGTTTTTATCGGATAAATTAAAAATGTTAATCTATAATAATTGTCAGTTTGGATTGCGTTTCTCGACGAGAAATGTAACCACAAATATTTTTTCACGCTCAATGAGATGAGGTCGTAAAGAAGTAATACAAAGAGACATTTTTAATGTCTTATTATCTAAATAGACATCTCTTCTTTTATTTGGGTGTAATTCGCAGAATTTCACTAATCTGGAGCTGTCTTATCCTACTTTATTTTCCAGAATTTCGTTGTGATTTCGTTTCTGTGAATTTATAATTAATTATATTGAGATTAAATTAACAAGGCACTCGTTTCTATGGTAAAGTCATAAATAACTCTAAGAAAACCCGGTTGCTGCACTATTTTATTTTAATTAACAGCTACCACATTCTCATAGTGTGCATTGTCTTCAAGTTTTGCCTTTCGTTACCAATTTGAATAACTAAATTCAGCTCGCTTTCCGCTAACATATGTGCCTTTAATCACAATATGAATGTATGTTTGAACAAAGGAATAGTTATTTCCATAGTCCTTAACAAACTCTTATCATTGCCTAAAAATATACAATACATTTATATATTTTTGAAACGTGCTTTTTCCGCACAAAAAAAACCATTCACATGATCCACGCATTAAATTATCTTAAGCGCATTATAACAACAAACATATTTTTCCGATCCATATCCTTTTTCAAAGGAGCGGGATCGTATTTTAACTGCAAATCCTTTCCCAACCAAAAATTTTTTTTTTTGTATAAAAAGCCTATAAGAATCTGTTGGGCATAAAAAGCTTTTATTTATTATAATATCAAGCTTGTCATGAGCAGAAACGATTCATCATATGCGGATAGCACAAAGGGTGCATTCTAGCTGAAAACTCCCATTATAAATAAACGCAAGCGTATTTATGACGTGTATTTATCAAAACGTTCAGTTTCTAACTTGTGACATGCTATGCAAATCATTATCGAAATCAATACGTCCGGGCCACATAGCCTGGCCCGAAGAAAATTTATAGCCGTAACTGTTGCAACAAAGCCGTTAATAAATTATAGTACAAAGTGCGTATAACTAGGTGGTAAAACGGTCATTATGCCATTCACGCACAAATTACAGACCCACGTAAACTTTTATAAAAAAATTTCATACGTATGCGATAAATCAGTACTCCGTCAATTGTGCACGTTTCGATACATACGATGCCCGAACAAAATTCGATTAAAAACGCATACCCATAACAATAATAATAAAAATATATTACACTAATTAAAACGTTACGTTTTCATTTATGTACATGTTTACATCTCAATGCCGGCAAAAATAGAATTCCATCTCGGCAAAAGTGGGATTCAATCTAACATTAAAACAAACGAAACAATACAGAAGTCGCAATAAACTGGTTCTCCGATTCCGAGGGGTTGGCGAAAGCGAACGCAAAAAAAATAACGCACAAGCTGTTTATCTGTCTATCTCATTGTCGATTTCAAAAGATTTATGGCGCCAATATACAAAGCGAGAAAATTCCCTCTCGGCAACCGTACACACATTCCAAACATTTCCCGCGGACTGTTCGCCGGCAATCGTCTGATAATCTGACCGATATCCTTCGTCTCATAGCCAAGGATGTGCCTGGATGGAGGCTGTTGCGTGTGAGGCCCCAGGATAAGACCGTGAGGTTTTATTGTGTGTATTCCCAGGGACTCGTAAACTGGCCGCAAAGCCCCTTTGAAAGCTCGTTAGAAATTGTCCATGCGATTCCATATATTGTCTACACGAACTTGAGTGTTTGTTCGTGTTCTAATGAAGATCTTCTTACTGTTTCGAATCGTGAAGGCAAATCATTTAGTTTGTCTCGGATGTGGTGTTTATAATTTTTCTTTAAAATCACTTATAATTCTATTTAGAATTAATTAAATTTTATTTTTATCACTGTATCAATTCCACACGTTTCTGAAACAAAACATCATTTAAACAGACAACGATTGACATTCGAATCGCAAAAGTCAATCTTGTTATTTATACACATATGCTTCGAACTGAAACCAATCGAAAAAACCACATATTGAACTTCACAAGCACTCTATTGCCGTTTCGCGGCTGCAACACATCGATCGAAAGATGCGTGTCGAAGAGTGGACAGGCTGGCCTATCGGGCGTCGTCATCGGAACAAATGCGATGGCGGCAAAAGCCTCTTTGAACGCCTTCGAACGAAAAGTTGGTATCCCTCGATAAATGAGACGTCTCGAACGATCGCCGTGGGGCGAACGCTCGAGAACTAGTGCGCCGAAAGTGATGGAAATGCGTAGGGAGAGGGTGTCGAAGATGGCGTTTTGTGATTTGATATTGAATCGGATGTGGTGATAAATTTTAGTGTCAGTGTGTAAAAATTGATTCATATTTGTAAAAAATATGTTATTTTGTTATTGCCTGTCATAAGAGTCGTGTTCGTGTTTTTCATGCATGATATAATACATTATGCATCTTTATATTTTTTTCGTTTTAACGTGTAATGAATAGATCAAATTCGATTTGCAAAAAAATTGCATTAAAATATCGCGGGATATTACATCTGAACAATAGAATAATCATACAATATTATAAAAAATGATAAATATTCATCGCATATAAAAATATGTTTACAACGGACATGCATAAAGTTACGCATATTGTAGATAGTTTTTTTCGCTTTTTTACCATTCGATCACAAAACAATCCATCTATTTTTTTCATACAATCTTCAACAATTTCAAAGGTCATTCAGTTTTTTCCGCAGACATTCATTAGACTTTGATAGAATAAAATATCGATACCACGATGAGAATTTGCATCTAAATGTCCGTCGAAAATTATGAAGTCTCAACACTTCATATACACAGCACACAACTAGTGGCGTAGTGGGTAGGAACAGAATTTTATGACAACAATATATAAATTTTAAAATATCCATCAAAATCTGGGCGTTAAATTAATTTAAAAAAAAATTGCCATTAAATTTTTATTTTGAAAGGTACCACACTTCAACTTTTGGTATTTCTAAAAATTACATACACATTTGTGTATCTGACTGATTCATAATTTAACTCAAATTCAAAATAGTGATGTTTTATAAAATAAAAGAAAAAAACCAGTTTTTGTAAAACTTTTTTTTATACTACACCACTACAGACAAAAGTACTTGAAATCGCGACACTAAATCCTTCCAAAAGACGAACGATTGCCGGCCATCGAGACTGATTTTTTTTACAATATCCATAACGATAAACGTCGAATCTGAACATCGAATAAGTCGTGCTAAATATCGCCATAATTGCGTATAAACATTTTACGGCGCCCATTTTGAACGCGTTATTCGCGAATCGGACCGATAAAGTCGTCCATCTACGGTCGTTTTTCCGAATCTGGAAACGTACCCACGTGTTGTACGCGCATGTACTACTATAAATTTATTATGGTATAGTATAATATTTTATCGGACTGATTCTAAATAAGAAATTCTCCGAACTGACGTCGAATTCATTAATATCGTTTCGTTAGCGCATTTTTCGCATATCTTATCGTGGAAAAGCTGCAGTATCGATAAAAGCCATTCGTCACTCGTCGAATCCATTTTTCGCAATTAGATAAATTGGGTTCGATACGTAAAGGCAATATTGTCTCAACGATTTCTGATAAAGTTGATAAATTCAGAAAATGTTTTTCCGAAATAAAATTCGTTCCAGCCGTGGAAACCCGATATTGTGTGGTGTCACAATTAAGGTCTGCGTTTTCTATTATCTTGTCCAATAGATTAGATTCACTGGACGGCTAGGACAGCGCCATTATCTTTATTACGTAATGAAAACGCCAATTGGCGCCTTGTTTTCTATTAGCGGAACTGGAAACCGTGCGACTTGCGGACCCCGACTAGGAAGACCACACCAAAAATAACTCAGGAAAAATACGTGTCTTTGTTTACGACATACGTCAATTTCGTAAATGGACCGTGCACTGATTGCTTCAAAATAAACACAGGCTATATATAATATCTTTTTTTACATAATCAATACTCAATTTATATCTGTTGCGAACCGAAAACGAGCAATTATAAAATGGTTCATCGAAAAATTGAATGGCAAGTGTCGACTTCTGAATTATATGTGATGCTGTATGAAAAAAAAGACAATTTATAAACAGTAGCGAAATCAACATTGACATTTCAGACAGCATGTATGGGTCGTTGTTCGGTTGACATTTATCCTTGACGGATTGCAACCGAAGAATGGTCACCGCACCAGCAAAGGTCGCTCAAGGATGTCGCCTTCTGGCAAGGAACGTATTTCAAAATCGGCACACCGTTTCATTGGTGGCAAAGTAATTAGCGACACTCGTTCATTGTGTCAGAATGAATTGTTGGAATTCGCCACTCGTCCACTCGACAAAAACGTGTTCCAAACTTATTTTGCACGTATACATTTCGATAATCTTCGACCGGCGAGTTCGTTCTGCAATTTCACGAATTCCAATCGAACCCGTATGCTGTGCCGATATTGAATTTTAATCGAATCCGATACCTAATGCATGCGCTATGTTTTTATTTGAATTTATGCGTTGAAAGTTGATTGGTACGCAAACTGATTATCAATCACCCGATTTAATCATTGAACGATTTTCATATAGAAAAATTTCATTTTCAAAATATCAACACACCATCGACAACTTCCCGATTCCAACACCATTACAAACTGGCACGTGCGACATTCCCGACACAACCTCTCGACAAATTGGCTCCGTAAACTTTACGACCCTTCGAATTTACGACGAATACTCCAATACGACCTTGCCAAAGGGCATAAAATCGTGCGAGGCCAACGACTCGCGATCGCTGGTCTTCCGAGGGTACGTTGCGTCAGCGACTCCTTCCCGTGATGGCTGTTGCACAACTGCACTCTTCGCTCGGATCGTTTGATGTTAATTCGAAATGTCCCAGGAGATGTCAGATGATCGTCGACGGCGTAATCGGACGTTATATCAAAACGCGACATTCCGATCCGTTACGAAATGCGTGCGTGTTCGGTCGGTGTTGTGTGTGCATGTAGAGGAAGTGGTCGTTGAAATCTGTTATTGACAATGCTTATTATCGTATTTGTTTTGGTTGTAAGTCCATTAACGATTTAGTCTTGTCAAACGTATATGTTCCCATAATGAGAGATTTACTTCGCTTGGGGCTCGAAGCGTCAAAATGATTTTTTTTATCATTTACGATGAAGTCGTTTTCATAAAAAAATGATTTTAGAAAATAATTGTTTGTTTTTTTTTTTCAGAAATTGATTCAATTCTTGTGATGTCTATCGAATTGATATAGGAAAACTGTAATAATTCTTTAAAAAAATAATTTGAGACATGCTAATGCCTCTTTTAGGGCCCCTTCTAATCGGGAGTCGTTTATTAGATAAATTTGCCACTATCCACTAGCCATTATTAAGATAGT
Source organism: Hydropsyche betteni (assembly GCA_028571205.2). Taxonomy (NCBI): domain Eukaryota; kingdom Metazoa; phylum Arthropoda; class Insecta; order Trichoptera; family Hydropsychidae; genus Hydropsyche; species Hydropsyche betteni. The sequence continues at coordinate 5,874,564 of JAOXNN020000004.1, forward strand.
TTCGATTATTTAAAGCACTTGAAATTTTTCTTCCCATTATTATTCTAAAAAGAATTTATGTGATTAAAAAAAAAACTTGAACTCGATGTTATTAAAAAATTCTTATTCTTTAGTAAATATTTGTATAGCCAGAATACGCTGATGATCCATCAACCCATTGAGCCAGTGACTGCAAGCCGTTCAAATGTGGCCTACTGGCTTATTAATTTGATTTAAATTACTGGCAAATTTGATTGATTCAATATCTCAAGATTTTATATTTCGTACATTTATAATATATACCTCTTCACCAATCAAACCATAATTTTTTTATAATCACATAACCATTGCGACCCGTTTCAAAAAAAATCCATCCTACCTACGAAGGCAAGCCTATTATATGCACCCGACTCTCCACCCTCAATCCGAAAACCACCAAACCCCCACAGCCTCCGACACCAATCAGCATTAACAACCACCCCACATTTAATTGGACCGCATCCGAAATCGCCATCGTACCGAACTAATCGCCGGTCATCATCATCGACAAGAGCCAAAGCAGAGCACAGGTCACGAGGTGATCCAGACGCACGCCTCATTAATTATAACATCGGGCCGGCGTCCATTGTGGCGACGGGGCACTTTCACCCGCGTGTAATTGTTGCGCAATAAATTGCCAAACTGTGGATTCGTTCGTTTATTAACGTTCGTAAATTGTTTTGCGCAATGCCGCGCTTTGTATGCGGGGTCAGCGGCGCGGCCAACAATCTCATTAGCCCCGTCGAAGATGCGCGTTTAATCGGGAAACGGCGATAAATAATTGTTTTATGGGTGTTGCGAAACGGCGGGTATGCGTTGTTTAGTGAATTTTAATGCCCGTCGCATGCCCGGTTTCCATAGGATTTTCTCCGGTTGGAATTTATCGCCCGAGATGCGAGATCGGTCCGTGGAAAATGTTTATGATTTTGTTTGTCGAGGTGCGTCGGAAATTCGTTAGTTATAGTTCACCTTCGGATATGTTCGATGTCTTTATTTTTAAATGTACGGGAGAATTTATCGGAAGATCTGAATATTCAATTATTTCGATGTCTTCAAATACTTGATCATTATTAAAACTAATAATAATAAAATCCCTCCACTTTTAGTATCTTGTCAAAATTAACCAATCGACTCATTCGTCTTACTGACGTATCTCGAAAACAAATCAACTCCTTGAAACCACTTTATTATACAACGCATTCATTTCGAAACCCCACATTGTTACCATATTCATACACAATTGGAATATACGCGCGATAAAAAGCTACCGCTCATAAAGCGCATTCATAAACTGAAAAACTCAGACGAGCCAGGTCGTATCTCGAGCGCGTTTACAAGCTAAGATTTTAGCACTACTTTATGGCATTTCAGAAGTGCCCTCACCCTGGAGCACGTACCACCAGTGGGTGTTAAAGCCTTCGATGCACAACGATTCCCACAACGTTCATCATAAATTTCTCTTTGTGTGCGGTTGTACGTTACTCCACCCTTAGCCGTCGTAATGCGCGTTTTTGCCCACTTCAAATATTAATTATATACCATTACATATCGGAACGACTCCCCCGCCCTCCAGGGCCACTGTGGCACGTGCTGACAGATGGATAGAAGCTTGTAATAATGGTGTGTTGGGTTCGAGATCCACGTGGACGTATGCATTGCTGGATCATCCCGATCCCTCGGGCAACTGTCTCCGTTCCCACACAACCTTCATTGTTTGTTCCTGGTTTTGTTGAAGTGGTTCCTCGGTTTGTAGATGCCTTTGACCGCTGTGTGACTCAACTTCCACCGGTTCGACGACTTTCGATTCGTCGCGATCTTCGACCGGTCCCAGATTGTACTACTCCGTTTTCGGGATTCTGGGACGTGGCTGGACTCATTTTCATAGAATTATTGTAATTCTATATTGAAAAAAAGTTGAGGAATGAAGATTTATTGAGCTGCTAATAAAATTTTATATACGGTATCAATGTACGCTTTTCGAAGTGCTAAGTGCAACGTGAATTCTCGTTCTTGAGACGTGAGAAGAATTTTCGAGGTTTTGTGGAAAGCTCGGTCTCTCGAAAAAGATCACTCGAATGTTTGAAGAACGCCGCTTACTTCTTCGTTAAGGTCGAAAACACTGCTGCAGATCGTTGGCCTTGCTTTTTCCTCTTACTTTCGTAAAAGAAATTAACAAAAGAGCTGCGATAGCGTTGTTCAAACGTGTAAGGCGAACCCGTCGGAAGAGGCAAGTGATAATAAGATAAAATAACAAATGCAACTTAATATAATAGAATGTGCTTCTACGAAGAGACATAAAATCTATTACACAATTTCACCAGAGAATTGCACCGTTAAAGAAAATTAGAAAAATTAAACAATTCCTAACCGCATGTTAGAGTTTTTATGATGTTTATCGTAACATTTTTTTTTATTCATTTTATAATCCATATCCGCAATAGATTGTAAATCACCAGATTTCACACAATTCCGCGTTGTATTTTATTTGTATGAGAACACTGGAAAATGTTTAGACGTTACCATATTTTATTTCTAATCTATAATATAGGGGCATATAAAACGCGTAAAATGTCACATCAGTTTTATATCGATATAATCTCTTCATAAGCCATAAGAGCGTGTAGTGTAATAAAATGTCGTTTTTCTCACGCGAATAAAATGGTAATTGTATCATCGAAATAGTCATAATGATGTAATATCTTATATATACATTTTACAACACTATTATCATTTGTGTAAAACATTTGCATCACGTCATAAATACAAAATCTATACTTTCTATAATTTTCCAATACAAAAAGATAATCATAAAACGTTTTTGTTTAAATTTGGGTCGCATCCAAAAATTTTCAATGCTAAAAAACACATGAATGAATTCAGACAACCTTGAAACGAATTTCCGACATTCTCTAAGGACGTTTTTCGATATTGTAGGTCAGTTACGTGGGCCAGACGATACTTCTCCGTTCCGCATCCGACGATCCACGGAAACTTTCTTTTATTGCGGAATTATTCAGAGGATTTTATCCGCACCGTCCTTAGAAAACGGACGAGCACCCACAGCCACCCCCGCATTCCGACGAAATTTTAAAATTCGCGAAACGACGCCCATACCATGAGTTCGAAACATTGTTTCCCAACCTCGAACTTATGCGGCTTTGAGTCGGTTTCCTGTCAAAGAAAAATCTTTATAATTCTTCTTTGTAATCATCGGTTACTTTGTTGTATGTAAGGAAAATATCATGGGAAAAGGAAGAAAGAAGTCGAGACCGTATGCAGTTGTATGCCCTCAAGCGTTCGCTATTTATATTATAGAATACAATGGAATCATACATATGTATGTGCCACATAACCGTCTGGGAAGTATAAATTTCAGTTTTTACGACGTGTTTTTCGCAAGTGAAAATATGCACGACAATATACTGATGAAAAATTCCAAACGACTTCCATCTACGACCACTGGGTATATACTTTTTCTGATAACATTTTCATTCGACCTATCTGTAACCCATTTCGTACAACCTCACACATGACGCAACATTTTCATCTACTCCACGCATCGGAATGTTTTATTCAACGCCACACACACAACTCCGGATGACTTTTCCGGCAAAGTTGGCACGTGTCGAACAACGGTGACCTATATCTCGTGTAATTACCACGGTAAAAATTAACGGAGCAAAATTAATTAACAGCCTTGACGACGGACACTCTCGACCGCAAACGGAGCCCTTTTCGCCCTAAAGTGGCCACCCCCTTGCATATTTTATATATTTAGAGAAGAGGATTAAACGAGCCGACGCTCCTATTTTCGTCGATATTCCGAGTCGATTTTCCCTTATGGATTTTTTCGCCCTTTGTTGATAAACACGCCCTATTAGGGTGTGCGTTAATGTTGCATGAGGGAAAACTTTAGTTTTTTTTGGATAAATTTCGTTAAGGCCTTTTTTCGGTCGACGAACTCTTTTTTAGAGTTCGTGCCCGTTTTATTATTCGCGCGTGTGTACATTTGGTGTATTCAATTATCGTTTTTATTGGAGGAAACGCATTGGCGGCACGTATTTTGAATAAATTCGTGTCAGTATTTCGATTTCTGTGTTGAATCGTGCCAAATATGACGAACTTACGATAATCATCGCTTTTAATTGTGGTTATTCTAAGTGTGTTAATTAGTACGTGTTACTAGCTATGGAATATTTTCCGATTGCGTTACAGTTACATAGTCCAAATCGATTGATGTGGATAATTCGCAGTTTATGTCTCATTTTGAAATTCGATTTGTAATTTTTTAATTAGAGACGATTCAAATTATCTTTTACGTTTTCGATTTTATATTGATAAAATTATTTTGAAATTAACAGAAAAAAAATTCTGAGTCATTCTTGAATATTTGATGAAATATATGCGCATTAAAATTGCATTGATTTTTTCTATATAAAAGGATTCACTTACGATGCAAATGGACAACACGAAATATCCATTAATATTCAGGGTTAAAACAATCTGAATTTACTCGAATAATTTCGGTCACAAAAATACATTCAAATTTTCAGAAACAATAAATTCATCTTTCACACGTATGAAACTAATTAATTTTGCGTAGATCTGCATACGTTGTACTTATATAAATATACACTTACCTCGATCCACTTTGATTAAAGCAAACATCACACCGTTTATTCCCACCTCGCGAAAGTGGTAGGTTTCGACCTGAGTGCGTTGCAATGGAGTTGTCGTGTTTTTCGCAACTTGACACATCCTTAATTGACGAGTCTTGACTGTCAGTCACGAGTTATCATCGAAACGGACCATTGAATACACACTGAAATTTTATTCCGTTTATAGATGGTCATTCTCCATAAGACCGACATATAGCCGTTCCCTCCCCTCCATCTCTCACGATTCCAATCTTTCCAAATAGGGTAAAAATGACCCATTCAATACCCTTACATTGGCCGTAAAGAGGCCATCATTGGACAACGAAAATTATCACTAACCTTTTCCGAAAAAAAATCATGTGATATATTCAAAAGACTTAATCTCTTATGTGATCCGTTTTTTTTAATATTTTTAAAATATTATTTTTAGATGAAGTTTAATTTAAAAAAATCAATGGTTAAAACATTGTTGATTCGAATTAATCATAAAAATTAAGTAATTAATATGGTTAATATAATATATGAACGAGGAGATGCGGCGAAACACAAATTTGTATATATGTAAGTAATAAAAATATCCTGTTTTTTTTTCATTTTTAGTATAATTTGTAAAATAATTAAGGCATTCAAATAAATTAATAAAGGCTCATTCAGTGATATATCAACATAAGTTTTATAATTTAAGTATAATTTTTCATTATTTTTGAAATTCAGGGGAGGGCAGGCTCACCCTCTCTCTCCCTCTGCATACGGCAATGTGTAGGCGTACTAATATACTTAAACTATTTATCAATAGATGATTAAAATATTATAGTCAATTTCGTTAAAATTTATTTACTTTATTGAATCTAATAATTATCATTGATCATTGAAATTAAACGAAATGTAGCGATCTCAGTACATGAAAGAATATACTGTTGATCTACGACCATTTAGTAAAAAATATTTTTTTCATAATATTTACTTATCAAAACTTACTCACTGTATTGAAAACATCAACAGCGACATACTCATATGATACAATTAATATATCGTTGATTATATTAAGTAAACGTGATTCAGAAAAAAATATCCAATCTATCAACAGCAAGTTTTACCCCTCAACGGACACTTCGACGCTAAATTCTGATTTCCAATTGATGTTTCAATTGAATTTGCAATTATTCACGACTTTATCGAAACTACCGACGACAGTTTCCCATGGCACTGTGTCAGTGAGCTTCTCGCCACCAAGTCCCGCTACCAGGATGTCCCTCTTCTTCGGTACAGGTTTACGTCGACCGGGTTAACGACGCGTCTCGTTTTGAACTTGGCGCGTCGTCGTTGTCCCCGCGACAATTATTTCATTAGTTTATGTCTAGCTGTCGGACCCCGACGAAGAGACCAATTAGAGTCCGGCCAGACGGTTGGACTGATCTGTGTGCGTGCATGGCTGAAATATGAATTGGTTTGTGCCACCCGGTCGGTTGGTAGACGTGTATTTTGAATCACGCTTACGTCATGTTGATATCAGCGTTGGATTGATAAGATTTTCGATTTGATATATTGTTTAACATCGAAAAGTTTTTTTAAATAAAAGTTTTTCGCCCCAAATTAAATGTTTTCATTAACATTCAACTTGGGGGTGAAAAACCTGTATAAACATTGCATGAATGCGTGAAATTATTTTTCTTGTACGTAAAGTTATGGAAAATTTATAATTCTATATCAACGAATAAAAAAATAACTGAAAATCTAGAAATTCCTTAATTAAACCAATAAATTTGTTTGTTAATAGTCCACTTGATTGCTCACGTCTTAAAATTTCCTCTGCTTCTTTACTTTACTGAAGAAAATTGCATTCTCTCCAGAACCCTTTTTCATTTCGTTTTTACGTTTCTTTTTATTATGATTAAAAATATTTTCACCTAAAAATAAATTCTTGTTTATTGTCACACGGCACGATATTGAAATTTTCGCTGACGTCCAATTTCGATATCACTATTATATAAATTGTATTTATCATGATGCCGACGCGAGACGACAGCTTTTAGAAATTGAATATTGCCGATACGTGCAGATTCGCGCGAAATCTCACGTGGCCGAGACGGATCGAAATATAATAAACAACGACGGAGGTGTTTCGAAAAAAAAGCGGGAAAAACGAGATGAGACGCGCGGCGGGGTGCAAAAGACCGGAAAAGGGGCGCCGCGATCACACTTGCGGTATTTTTATTGTGTCGCGTCTACACCACTACAATTAAATCTGATTATACCGATGGCGGTATCGCGTGCAGTTTGGGTGTGTACGGTTATGGAATTCTAATTTTGAATTGTTGGTGGATATTTGTATGTTTTCGGTTATCCGTGCCTTCCCTCCCCGGTATTCGTCCGGATAATCGAGCAATAATTTTTGCCCGGAGCAAGAGTGGAGCCAGAGCAAAAGCAAAATGTATATACAGGGCCATAGAGAGAAATTCATAGGTACATCATAGAAGATATTTTCAGTTTTTCTCTTTGATTTGGACTAGATCTACTTTGACTTCGGATTTTCAAACGCTAAAATGCAAAGAAGACAATGAGGTGCGACAAGGATCGTTGATCATACGCTGACTGAAACGGAGATATTGATAACTACATACTAGATAACTACATTAGTGTTGAACACTTGTGATAAAGAAACTGCACTTAAATGGTGCGAAGCCATCACTACTGCCGATCACTATGCGCACTTCAGAAACACAATTCAGGATTAGACGGTTGCCGTTGGGTTTGTTCCCCATGCTTCTATGAGAAATCATCTTTTTATATATAAAAATGAATCGCTGTTCGTTTTAAGGCTAAAACTTAAAAACCACTTGACCGATTTGGATTTTTATTTTTTTCTTTTGTTCGCAATAACTAACAGGTGATTTACAAAGAAAAATAATTGGTAAATTACTAAAGAAAAGCTAAAAAATAATATAAGTAATTTTGTATGGAAAATAACACCACCACGCCGCGCCGCGCCGCGTATTGATTGTGACAATAATTACAATCGGTACACCGGTGTGTGCAGAATACGTGAAGACAACGGGAACAACGGGCGCTATTTTAATATGAAAAAAAATTCAGTTTTTAGAGTCAAAGATCCTCTTTTACGACAGACGTTTTAAGACGACAGATCTTCTTTTACATGCGAAAACGTCAAGACGAACGCGACACTACAAAAACGGGACGTATGGTCTAAAGTTTTAGCGAGACTAACAAATAGCGATTTTAGGCGATACGAAATTCACCGGATCAGCTAGTTTCGAATAAACAAATGTTTTTTTCTTTAATCAATTCCATACCATCATTCAATCTTTACTCTCAACATACTATTATACAACGTCATTTTATAAAATCAACAAAAAAACACATACACACCCACAATTTACAAAACCGTCACAACACACGGACATAAATACAATCGCTACCGACACAAGCCTAAGACCACCAAAACGTCACACTACCCACCGCCCTTACAAAAACGGTGCAAAACCACACCAAAAATGCACCCTCACACCGAGCAGAGGGCGCAG
>JAOXNN020000004.1:5883263-5908293 GCA_028571205.2 Hydropsyche betteni
CCTCCCGCCCGCGGTCGATACCGGGCGCCGGCCGCGCCGCAGTTGCTGCCGGCCGCCCGCACCGAACGCACGCCGCGCGCGCCCCCGCTGACAACTGCCCCGCGCCCCGCGCTCGCGACGCGACCATTGCCCGGCTGACAAGTGCGCCGCCGCCCCCCTTTCGTAGTGGTTCTTGAGTCGGTTTTTTTGATTTTGTTTCGGGTTCGGGTTGTGCTTGTGTTGTCGTTTTTGGTTTGCTGTGTGCGCCGCTGCTTGGAGGCTTTCATCCCCCGGGTTTGTGTGTTTGGATTGTTTGTTGTGCCGGATAAGGTATTATATATGTATTTATTTTTTTTTTTATTTCGTAAATGTATGAGAGTTTTATATATTTTTTTTATATGTAGTTTTGATTAGATAAGAGTAATTAAATTGTAACATTACCGAATTCAATTTGTTTTCGAATATTCGATGTGTTTTTATATTTCATATATAATCCACGTCGCTTCGCTTTTGAACTTGCCACCGTAACCGTTATCTTCGGACGTTAATCAGTATATGCTCGATTTCGTTATCGAAAACACTCTACCTGACCGCTCGAACGAACAGATAACGTCTTTGTCGTCTGCATCTTCAGATAGTTCCGATCTGAAGCATTATTGATCGGCGCCCATTCAACTTCCCCCGAATTTCAACGCGGAGGATCTTCGGCGGTGTGTTGCTAAGTTACATCCCTTAATTATCCTTTGCGGGGGTTCGAAACGATCGTCTCCAACGTAAATAGAATGACGTTCCTATTCGTGGACCGATGGAGGCTTTTTTCTTGCGGTCGAGGCGTACCGTTCGTCGGTGGGTCAGCGTGTGCCCGAACGGGTGTTGCACAAGTGCAAATGGCCGACCGGCCGTAAAAATGTGTATTGAATGTATTTTGAAATAAGATATTACTACACGTCTGGTATTTATTGCCTTTGTCGCATCGCCAAAGATAGACACTCGCCGGTTATTATATGCGCGTCTAATGGAGGAGGCTTTTTCTATTTCGATTGGGCAATTTGTGGCAACCTGTCCGCATCGGCGATGATTCATTCCGTTGTGCTTCTTCCATTCGATTATGCTAAATGTTGTTGTGATATTTCGGGGATCGATTGCAACATTTTTGGTACCTGGAAGGCTTTCGAGTCTAATCTACTCTCAAATTACCGAAATTTGTGTAATGTTGTTGACACAGATGCATTTCATTGACATTTGCGAGTTGTTTGTGTTTTGCTTTCGTTCGGTTTCGATTCTACACTTGGTTATTAAGATTCACCTTCGTACGGCGATACTCATCTTTATAGCCTTTCATTATAATCAATTAATATTTGTTTTAAAATACTTCGTTTAAGTCATAGATTACAAAAAAAAACTTAAATTTGTCGAGATGCTGGAAATAGCGGCATTATTATAAAAAAAGCCGTGTCTGCGATTTTTCTCTGTCGGCAATAAAAAGGTCGGCATATCGAATTAATGTCGACACCTTACATAGCATATTTAAACAAAGAAATACATTATATTCGTTGCGAATTCGATTGTGTATTCTACCATTACACTTCCTCTTTGTGTATTTTCTTCGTATGCTAATTTCCCGCACGCATTTTCAAATAATTCTCACAAATAGTCACGGTCAAGGTGTATTACCGTGCATTGATGATAACTATGTGTGTTCTTTGTAAACAATAACTAACGCCGGATGACGTTTTGAAATTCTTTTTAACACCTTTTTTACTTGAAAAAAATACATCGCAAACTTGATTTTTCTTTCGAGAAAATCCGTGAAAAAAACAACTCGGAGAGGATCACAATTTCGTCATGTTTATTTTAATTTTACATTTTTCACGTGTAAACTTTAAACCTTCATAACATGTGCTGTTTAACTTCGAGTAATATATCAGTTACGTATCATTAATGAATAAATTACAAAATTATTTGTAACTTTATCAAGCGACATAAATATATTGCTGTTTAAATGCTATTATAACCTGACGGAGCTGTTCAAATAAGCCGACTTGGAATAAAATTACGTAATTTATTGCACACTTGGCGAAAAAAAGCTGCATGTGTGTGTATAAATTGGCCTTCGCTTTATAATCTGCTTGAATGGTCGCATAAAAATCGACCAACCTGAATATTTAAATAATAAAAACTTCGCAAAAAGAAAACTGCGAGCGTGTTTTACACGTACACATTATAAATCTTTTTTTCGACGCCTCTCTGCATTCGCGTTCCTTCGAAACCGAGATTTCGCATATAATTATTACGATTAGGCACGAACGACAAGCCTTTGTCGTTTTTGTCCAACGTGTCCTACAATTTCGCTAATTTATATACTGCCGGTAAAAAGCTTCGATTTCATTTTAGCGGTGGACGTTTTTCACGCACGGCTTCGTCCGCGTTTCGATTTTATTTCAATAAACACCACGTACTTCGATATGCAAGCAGACCTAGTTTGCCCGAAACGCTTATTTTATTAACGTATGCTTCTTTTTTGTTTGTTTATGGTGCGTTTGGAATCGGAACACGTGCACGTTTCGCATTAACCGACGGTAAAGGAACAGCAACTAATCCGATACTTGTCCGTGAACAATACGCAATCGCGTGTTAAATCTCTTCCTTTATTGGTGTTCTGATGCAAACGTGGGCAGATAGATAAAAGCCGGGTTACACTAGACTAGTAATCTGCTCCGTTTATTAGCAAGGCTTTTCACTTACGATTTTCTACGTGTCGACGCCTAAATCCGTGCATAACGCAGTAGTGTTGATATATTGGTAGAATTTCTCATGAAACGTGATTTATAGATATAAGTGATTTGTATGCAATTTACATAATTATTAAGCGTATTATATTTAATCAATTCTGATAACATGCCAATGATCCGAGACTATATTGAGGTGATTGATATAGACTAGATTTTTCGAAAAATGAAAGAAATATTATTAAAATATGCTCTACAGAGTGATAAAATTCAAAAAAATACTCGAATACGAGATGTGCTCTCACAAAAAAAATTCGTCGCCCACCCATAGGGGCCATCCAGTTTCCAGTTAATTAATATATAGATCATGAGGCGGTCGAATGGTCCATAATCGGCGTTTCCTTCCTGCGTCAAGCCATATCGAATTCAATAACATGAGATAATAGCGAAAAGTGGTATAATTGCAGCGTGCTCCGCGGCGCGTAAACAATTTGGTCAAGTGGCGTTTTTCGGCTTCGTTTGGCACCCCGGGTATTCCGTTCCGTAATTTTCCGCCAAACTTTACACCTGTCCGACTAAATTTTATTTATGTGTATGTATTTTTTTTCGCCGCCTCGATCTTTGTACAATTGCGGTACAAAAAAGTCCGTATAAACGTCGTTACGTGAACGCCGAGATAATAATGTGGAGCGTCGATCTTGTCCGTGACGAATCGGTAGTGTGCAATTAAGCCGGAACTGAGAATTTATGATCGTTTCTTTTATTATTCGTAAGTAAATATCGCCATTGTCGTATATAATAAGATGATTTTTCTTTTTCTTTTATTGTTCTTACCGTTACACTGTGTGATGTTAAGGTTTTTGCGGTACGTAATTACTCTTGGCGCTCGTGCGATTGATTTAGTTCGATTTGAAATGTGTAAATAATTTAATGTTTGAAAATATCGCTCTGTCCATATTCGCATGTTTATCGTTTTTTTAATTAATTCAATACGATGTGTCATTTATTATTTTATATTTTTTACTAATTCAAATTGCAATGGTTTTGACATGTCGATTCGCTTTTTTTTCTACTAATCATATTTGACAACTTTATTTAAGAAGCTGTATATAGCTATAAAAACATTTCCAATTCTCAGAAATCTCGCAAAAAACTTCAAAATTTTCGTAACCATTATTTATACGGTGCGACAGCAGAAAAAGTTTAAGCCGTTGTTAATTCGATTCGATTCCGCTCGCTTTTGTTGTTTTCTTTCGTACATTTTCTGTATATGTATATAAAAGATTGATTTTTTGCGTAGCACAGTTGAAGCACCTCCGCTTTTATCATACACTTAGAGAACCTGTTGTCTTTATATAGACAGACAATTCCACAATGTCATGACCCGCGCGCGTTCACATACGAACACTGTTCGCATATCCTAGGTACGTGGTCCTTATTCTTCACCAGAGGTAACCAATTAAAAGCAATCAGAATTAATTAATCGGATACGTGTTTCATCATATTCGGACAATTAGTTTTTTCAAAACAATTAAGGCTCTGTTAATTAACTCAATATTTTGAGATAACGCATTATGGAGATGGAAAACCCGCACGCGTTCAAATATACGATAAGTGATTCGTAACCGGTACTATTACGTTGTAAACGGCCCGTGTGTTTTCAATAGGTGTTGATTATCAGTTTGGCCCGAATGTTGTGACATTTTCGTTGATAATCCATTGTACATTTTCATTTTTCTTGTCCAAATTCGTATACTCGTTTGGTTTTTTCAGTTTTGTTTCAACTACGACTCTTGAGCACAAATATCCGGCTACACCAACACACTATACATGTTTACATACATAATTATATTTGCAAATTTCGATTGTCCTTAAATAACATATTTTCGATCTGTGTATAGAATGAGCTCACGTTTCGTTCAATATTAACGGTTATTCAGTCAGGATCACGATCCTAATATAACTGTCGCAGATGTAGGGTAAGATGACAAAAATCCAGTTATAATCCAGCAGTACCGCATACCTTACGTGATCGGATTAACAAAAACGAATCTTTTATTCGTGAAAAACTCAATTTAATAATATTATAATACGGTTAGCGAGATACGCGATCCCATCCCACCCCGAGAACGGTTAAGAAGACGGCACGATGTTATTTCGAAGACGTGATTTGAATTGAAAACGACGATTGTCCCATAATTTCAAACGCTCATTACTGTGTACGTACGTGTGCGCGATGTCGCTTCGGCGCCCTTTATGCCATAAATGGTTGAAAATCGATTTTAATTTTATAGCGATTCGAAACGATAATGCGGGCAATAAAATGAATATAAACATAATTTAATTCAATAAAAATTGTATGGAAATCGATCGATTGAAATTACCAAATCGTTTCAAATTTTGAATCAAGGTTTTCGTGTTGAGATTTTTAAGTAATTAGTTGCGTAATATAAAAGTTATTATAAACATTTTTTTTTTGTTTTGGAGTATTTTCGAAGTTCTCGACCCAAAAAGATAGAATTATACGAACTGAAGGTAGACAAGGCTCTTGATAACGTCTCGGAAACGTTTTTGTTAACTGCTCACGCGATTGCTTCTCTAATTTACAACTTTTTTTTAGACACAATTGTTCTAAAGCACGCACAGATTTCACTGTAACTGCAAAATTCAACACAGTATTATAAATTTCCATTCTCCAATTCACCGATAAAATATCGAATAATTTCACGGACACATCGACCGCAAAATTTTCGTTTTTAAGGCCCAGAGAAAATCGACGGAACGGTCACTTTCGTATTTATCGCCGGTTTTATTACCGCCGTTCTGCCTTTTTGTTTAAATATTTATTGTACAGTCGGGAATTATATCCGTAATACATACACTATCGATTATCTTAGGTACAATGGTTCGTGAGCGCACATACCCCAACGACTATACAAAGTGCATTTATATACACGCGTGCACAATTTCTTAGAATTAGAGTGCGCAATTTCGAAATTTACGAGCGATCCTGTTGCTCAATTCATTACTGCAGCTTCATGGCTACATTGTATCTTAGTGATTGAACTTGCCGAAGGAATATATGCATTCGGCTGCAACATGCTTCTTAATTTGTTACATGTACGGACATTTGAAGTGGTACATACGTTCAATTATTTCTCAACTTGAATTATTCGAAGGTCGGCGTATGGACCTCGCCTTCGCATATGTTTTGATCGTGCACTTTTACATATAAAAAGATTAATTTTAAGAACAAATCGAATCGGAACGTACACGATCTCATCATCATCAGTTTTACAACGAAGCCGAAATTAAAACAACCAATTTGGAGACCTCGAAAAATTCTGCTCCGTAATTGTGGCCCGATTCTCTAAACGCTGCGTACAATGTGTGTATTATTGATTCGGTACTCTTTTTTGCGTGTTCGCCATTACGGGCGACCTTTGAGCCGCGAAACATGCCTTAATTTCCCGCCTTGTGCCCATTTTCGATTTTCGTTCACGAATTTCTGATGTAAAAAAGCACGGAAAGTGCCATTTCGCCGACGTTTTCTCCCATGTACAAACATGAAGTATACGAGGTAAAGGCCGATTGTTTGTTTTGCTCGATAGCTCACTAACGGATTTCGTTGATAACCGCTTTTTATTGCGTGGACAGGTAGTGAGGTCAGTAAACGTGCGGCCGTTCGATAACACAATTTATTGGCTGCTATCAGACGGTTTTGTTAATTTCGAATGCGGCTAGATCGGGAACAATAGTAATAATCGGTGTGCTTCGACTATTGTGAGACCAAAAGTAGTTTGATTTTTAATTCGTTATTTTCATTTATACGATTAAAATCATTAATTGAATCAATTCCATTCAGTATATACGAAGATACTAGATTTGTATTACGGTTTAATAAATACATGTGGTTTTTCACTTATTACGTAAAAAAAATTAAATTTCTTATTATATCAAAAAAGTTTTCACATTATATAAATTGCATAAAGATCATAATGATTCATATAAAAATTGGTTTATTTATATTTTCAAATTGATCTAATTAAACAAATAATTTCGTATGAAACAGATGATTCATTGTTGAATTTCCGAAATCGCAAGTGCCGCGTTTAATTGAGACTCGCACTACAACGGCGCCGCTTTCAAACGCAGCTGTTTCTTGTTAGCCTATTCATTAATAACAGAATCAATTTTCGATACGACATCGACATTGAAGCTGTCGGAACCCCGCGTTGTGGTTGAAGACAAATGCTCCCTGGGTTGTTTATTCGCAAATTGTTGCCTATCGAGCGGCGCGCCCACGCGTCCAAAATGTAGCGTCATATGCTGGTACGAGGAGATTTCGCCAATTTCAGCACCCTCCTCGAATCATATCCCTTTATTAATAATTTGGAAGGTAATGAGGGTGTGGTTTACTGCCACGTGTGACCAAAACCGCCCTAAAGTCACAGATTCTCAAATTTGCATCGTAATCGTATAAAAATTTGCTATTTTCATTTTTTTTTTTTTTAATATAAATTCACATCAATTATTGTGTATTAGATTTTTTTTTTGTTATTCAAACTATTAAATGTTCGCAAAATGTATTGGGAGCCACTGCTACGTGCCCCTCATTTCGACGGTAAACATTAATTACGTGACTTCCGAACCGTTCCTCGATCATCGGTGTTTGTTTCCTGCGTCCCCTAGTTTTGTAAACGATATACGACTTCGGTGTTTACTAGATAATATAAATATATTGGGTAATTTATTATAAGTCGGTTGCACAAATTGCGATGTTCCCTCGCCACGTTAAATACAGCAACGTTCGATAGCCAAGTACCGCGAGTTCCTTTTGTTGCTTTGATTTATTTACACGAATGTTTTTTGCTCGTTAATATTTTTCATTCATTTCCAATGAGTACAGTTACCGCGGCGTCAAAAAAACTATCAATGCAATCGATTATTTTAATGCAAGCACTGATAATAATTAGTATTCAAGATTGTATCATTCTTTCGCCGGTCGGTTCGATTCGATAAAAAGATCGAGCGCGCGGTTCGAAAAAACACGCGCCATTTCCTTATAAATTGAAAAATCGTTTTCAACCTGAATAAATTACACACTAGAAAAAAAGTGTGCATTAACAAACCGATCGTGCAGAGCAGCCTTCGCTCATTTAACGCGCAAATCGAATTACACCTTATTTAAATTGGAAGTATCGTGTAAACGAGCGCCCGCCAGCGTAACGTTCCGTACATTGATTATTTTCTATTGAATCACTTAATTTGTCCACCGAAGTATGCAAATTCAATCAAGTAACCGGTCTTACGTGAATTTTTTTCCTATCGGTTTATTTTATTTCGACGCCGGCGTAGCGTGAATTTCTATCGGACACGAATGCGTTAATTCGACATTTTTCAATCTGGAAACACGTCGGACGACGAAACTAACGGATTCTCTCAACGTATGTGCACAATCAATTTTCGACGTCCCAAAAGGTGACGATACTCGTGTGCTATGTCCATCGGGCCGTATTTTTTCAGCTTCCAATTTGTATTCCAATATCGCCCACGCTCGAATATCTCTACCAATATTGCCCAGGTTGGACTGCCTACGCTTTTCTGATAATTACTGGCGATCAATATCGGAGATCCCAGCGTGTTCGATCTTCGGAACTGTATACGTCTACGTGGACGTTTCCTCGTTTGTTTTGCATAGCCTTGATATTTATATGTAAAAGCAATGCTAAAGTTGTCTACATGTGGCTAGGCTTTGCAGCCGTATATTGTTGTAAATTAGACGCGGTTCAACCTTACAAAGTTAGAAGGCCTTTCGTCAAAACGTATACCGTAGAAGATGTGTTTATAGTCGCATGTGCGCATTATGACCAAAACAGAATGAAAATATCTTATTTTTATTAAATTGGATTGAGATTTTATGCGTTTGAGACGCCGTTAATCTACCGGTATCAATATTTTGATTTATTTGATTTGAACTTACATCCTTTTTCATATCTTGCTTATGTCATTCGTGCGGTATCTGTCACACCGATAATAATATTATATTTGCACTTGAGCGGATTATACAGATATAGAACCATCGTGTTTTTCTACTGTTCA
Source organism: Hydropsyche betteni (assembly GCA_028571205.2). Lineage (NCBI taxonomy): Eukaryota > Metazoa > Arthropoda > Insecta > Trichoptera > Hydropsychidae > Hydropsyche > Hydropsyche betteni. The sequence goes on from JAOXNN020000004.1 coordinate 5,892,074, forward strand.
TATCTTCGACATTGATAAAGAACCGTTGTAGCATTATAAATCATCTAGAAAAAGATCGACCAAATATTTTCTCTTTTTTCCGGAAAATGGTGATCATCCGAAAATATTGAACATAAATTATGTACTAGCGAAACGTGGCTCGAAGGTAAAACAACGTTTTGCGGTCTCGAAGTTACCAAGAGCCAAACTGGGACGGCTGCTGACACACTATGTCGCAATTTAATAATACTATAAACTCGGGTGCACCTAGCACAACTTCCGTAGAAACCATGACAGCAATTTCTGAAATGGTTTTCCATAATTTTCGTCCGGTATGCGTGAGAGCCACTTTCAGCGATCGTTCAATATGGCGATATGGACGCGTCGAATTCAAACGGCTCGATTTTTTTATATTTTACGTGCACGTACACAGAAGCATTGTCAATTGCACGTAAGGTAATACGGGAAATGTAATACGACGACCGTCTGTCGAAACACTCGGAGGCATGTTTCAATGTGCAATAATATCATAATTGCCGCATACAAAATCAGTAAATGATGAACAATGTTTATGATATTATTTTAACGACGTGCGATTATCTAATTTTCTCAAGTGCTAAACTTAGTTTTTTTCTCTCATTTTTCAAATTTGCTAAATTATAGGTGTCGAGAATGAGTTCTTGGAAAATGCATTTTTGTACTTCTTCGTATCGCAACGTGAGCGCGGTATCAAATTTATGCAAGCACGTTGAATACGCGTGATGTCGTTAATTTGTTTTTCCTGTATTATTAATCAGTATTTGTAATTTTATACGTGTTATAATCAAATTTTATGCAAAAAAAATACTTCACTATATTTTTTTTCACTGAAAAATCCAAGAACACTCTAACCGGACTCGTTTTGTCTCATCGAACGCTATGGAATCTCAACGACTCGTATTCCGCATTTTGTTTTGCTCCGAAGGTTTGGGACTTGTTCGGCTCCCACGTTTTCGCTATCTGACCGCAGAACCACATTTCGATCCGAACACACTCGTAGAAATCTACGATTCCCTAACAGGCAGTATATTCACATGTGAAGCTGCGTCTGCAAACGGACCGTTTCGACTTTCGCAATATTCTCTTCTGCGGTCGTAACTGGTTCACGTGTGATGACCGAAATCGTCACGCTAAAAACGACGATGGCACCCATTCACCCACCCACCGCAGAACAGAAGCACCTCGGGCCGTCCCGTGTCTTCCAGTGGCTTCGGATCGTTTAAGTGCATCGATAATAAATTGCTTTATTTTATCACAATCGTGGCGAGACTGAACGTTACACTTTCAAGGTGCTGTGTGAAGTATGTCGGAGGCCCATTGAGTGCGCGAAAACATCGCGTGTTTCAAACATCGCGGATGTTAAAAAGAAAAACTGTCGTTTACGAACAAAGGTTATGATATTGGGTCGTTTTTTTTTTTCGTTGTTTTATTAAAAAGCGAAATTTCCTATTGATTCTGTAACAATGTTCGTGTTAATAGAATTCTCGGCGATGCGTTACAAAATTATGGTTGACAATTAGAAGTCGCGTTATATAGTCAGCGATGTGATTCGTAGTTATTAAAATTGTAACTGTAATGGCATAATGTTGCTAATTTTCTTTAATGTGTGTACGCACGTATTACGCTTACCGGGTCATATTGATAGTGCTCATTTATTTCAACAACTCACGTATGCCCTACAAATCATTGGTAGCCGTGGTCCGTTATGGTCTTCTCTAAATTATCGTAATTACGTGTGATCTTCTAATGCGTCCGTGCTAATTGAACGATAGATTTATTATAGGTGCTTATCGAATTTAACTCCGGTGACGTGCCGGAAACATTTCGATACATGTGCACTCGATTGTGAGCTAAAAATAAAGTGAGAAATACCCTCGCGCATGTATCCCACTCGATTTATTGATTTGTACTGTTGTATTTTAGAACAAAGTAAGTTTATTCTTGGAAATATCCATGCCGACTCCTCCCCCGTACAATACGACCCGAAGGCGTCATTGCACATTCATAAATTGCACTCATCATCCTAACGAACGACAACTTAATAGGCCCACAATCGTTGCGAGCGTAACAGGGTTAATCGGAGGATTCCTCTACATTGTATCAACCAATTATTTTTCATTTTACGCTACGTGCACCCTCGGCGTTTAAACGAAGTAATGCCTCATAATTTTGTCGACTACCTACAGACCGACCATAAAGAACAATCTATCGAACGACGACTCTTTATTGGTCAACGTACAACCCTGCGATGATGCCATTATAAAACGAATCCGAATTGAAAGAAACAAACGGATTTCATACATTATAAGCATCGCCACATTAGCGTCGAATTCAATTGGCGCTTAAATAAACTCTACCGGCAAAGCACACATTCAACCGTAGAGCATCAAATCTATTTACAACCTTGACTGCGACGGTATTTTAGGGACCACCCTCGCTAACCCCTGAACCGCCATAAGACCGTTTGATGGCACGCGAACGGCGTCACTAATAGCGCAACAACACATAAGAGGGCGGCAATTAGCACCGAGAGCATCGCGTGCTCACGAACGAGAAACGACGCTCCTTATCCTGTTTAGATTGCGCCATAATGATAGTGCTGGCGATTCTTGCGATCCGCCTATCGGAAAAACCTATTCGGGAGGATGCGGGAATGTGGAAGATGGGCGGAAGCGTGATCGGTGAAAAGAGTGGGTTATGGTTCGTCGATTTTTTTGATTTTGGATGGATTCGTGGATTGTTGAAAATCGAAATGTTTGATCAATATATTGAGTTGGTGTTAGTGGGTTTGATGGATTCGTAGGAAAATTGTTGTGGTTGATATTTTAGTTATGTATATTTTTGAAATAGATTAGTATTTTGAAAATAGCTGGTAAGTAGCGAAGGTATAATATAATACTTCTAAAGAATGTATATCATTATGCATTCTTATGAACTAACGCCGCCAAAGAAGTTTTACTTCAACAATGGTGAATCTATTTATCGTATTCGCAGTGACCCTGTGCAATATAAACAATGACAAAAGTATAAAATAAATCAACTTTATCTCGAATTTGTTATGACCATATGCATTTCCTCCGTGGAATGTTTGAAATAAACGACCTTCTATTAAAAAACACTCAACAACATCCTAATAAATCACACTGCACCGTACAACCACATTCTAAACGCACCTACAAAACACGGGTAGCACTACAACCGAACACACACACGCATCCCGTGGCGAATCCTTGATAACTCACAATCATCCAACAAACCACGAGAGAGGGAAAACGCCAAGAGGGACAGAGAGAGGCTGTCGTTTTGCACAACAACCGAGCACCGGTAATAGCCCCGACCGCGAATTATCGAGAAATTCGCGAGAATTCCCGCCGGTCCGCGAAAGGTCAACAACTGCCGGTCTCGCGCCAAAATCAAAACTCGATTAAAACACCATCTATTCAAAGCGGGGATTGTGCCGCAAATGCGGCTCGTTTTCGCAGATGCATGTATTGTTTTTTTTTTCAATTTCGGACGATGGTGCAATTTTGATAATGCGAAAATTTCGAGTTGTTTCTTTGGGCAATTGCGTTTGATAGTGCAATTTGTTTTGATTTGATGTCGTTTATGTTTGTGTATGTTTTTTGCATGGTATATAAAAGTCAATCAATTGTTCGAACGCGTTGAATCTATTGTTCGTCGACGTTAATCGATTATGGTGTGATCAATAAATCGATTTGTTTTTAATTTTTACCTTTCAATGATTTGATAATAAAAAGATTCAATGCTCAACAATACAGGTAGTTCTCGATTTACAACGATTCGCACTTACGACCGAAAAAAATAATAATATAATTTTTTTTAATTAATTATTTTTTAATAATTGAATGATAAATCTCAAGCGAATGTGAGAAATAAATACGGAGGAATGTAGAACCGTCAAAAAATCGTTTTGAAAGAAATGGCTGCTGTTTTTAATTTAATTAATCAAGGAATACAAAAATTTGAAATAATGGACTCAAACAGTGAAAGATTTTCAAATATTATTTATTTATTATTTCATTATTGTAGTAATAAAAGTAAGTAAAACTACTGAAAATAATAATAATCATACAGATTCTACTTGCGACTGTGGTTCAGGAACGTATCTCCGTCATAAGTCAAGAACTACTTGTATTTTACAATAAAAAATCATTTATACAACCAATAATATTTTAAAAATCATATAAACAAATCTATTCAAGATCCATATAAACTCAAAACCTTCAATTCGAATGAAACACATCAAAAGCTCCCCGCTTCCGCTCCCTCTTAACAACCTCCAACAAACAACCCCACTTCGATCAAACCTCAAAACGACACGATTCCGACTCCCGCAAGCAAGCAGCCCATACAAAAACCGAAACCATACCTCATTCGACGAACAATCGTCGCGAAACAAAGAAAACCCCATCGGAATTCCCCTGGAACGCGCCGCGGGAGCCTTCCTTTGTGGAGGCTGTCGCGCTGGCCGCGGCTGCGACCATTTATGGCCGCCGTGCAAATTCGCGCCGCGAACTCTCCTGCGTCGTTCAAGGACCAAGCCGTCTTCGTCCTTTGTCGTGCAGTGCGTTCAATGGACGCTTTCGACGCCGATTCGTAATGTAGCGGGCGCGGGGCAGCGAGACGGCCGAAATTGGTAAATGGTCGTCGGGTGAGTCATCGGTGTTTGGTGCGGGATTTTAAGGAAAGTGAGTCCGGTTTGAAATAATTTTGATGCTTTCGGTTTTTGTGATGTGCTTATAGATAAATAGTGACTCGTTCGGTACGTCATGCTTCTTTATGTGTTCACTTTTATTATGAGTACTAATTTTCTTGTTGTCGTCATCGTCGAGTGCAACCTATACGACGTCTGCTGTGAGATAATTCCTTTCCGAAATATTTTTTATGTTTAGTCATTTTTTTCTTTATCACATGTATCCATTAGTGATTATGGAAAGTGACTATTAATTAGTTTGAATACTAATAATCATTCTTTGCCAAATGATTATTGTTCCAAGGGTATCTGTGTAAAAACTGTGCCACTTATTTCTTCGATAATCAGCAGCTACCAAAGTCTTCACCAAGGTTTAAACCATCGAATTTTTATTGAAATATTAACATATAGAGTAACAACACCGGTGATAAACCATATACCTGTAGTAGACCATGTGTCAGAAAAACGTAAAAATTAAGATTTTTAAAGACGATAACAAATATTTTAATAAACAGCTTATCTATTTTTTTAATAGATGGTCAACTAAAAGTGTATGTTCCACCACTAGTGTCGTTACCCTTCTATTCTAAAAAAAAATATTTAACTTCAACACCTTCAACTTGAATAAGTTCACTAAATGCGGTCCCGACAACAGTACAATCACTGCAACAACCACAGCACGCTAACACGACTGACGTCCGCCATTCGAAGATCCTCCGTGCTTATCGTGCCGGACATTTTTATTGTCGTTTTCTTTCGGCATCGCTGTTGCTCTTTTTTCAGCCGGATTCGAACCCTGGATCATGGCTCACGAGTGTCACGATCTCGCAGTCGTGCCACTGCGGGTCACCTGCTCTCTCAACGGCGCAAACATTGACCAAACGATGAAGGTTCGACCGGTCGGTTGCATTCGGTTAAAATTGCAGTGACGCTGCACTCGATCATGACTCGGCATTTGAAAAGTCTGCCTACGTCCTGTGCGCAAAGTGCAAATTTTCGTGTGTGTGAAATTTCAATTTCCGCCCGATGGTAATTGAACTTTTGCGGTGTTTTAATGTGTAGTTTTCGAAAGAGTGGCGAATCGATTAGTGATCGGTCCGACATTGCACAACGTTTACATAACAGAAAGTCAGAAGAGCGAACGGGTTAACTGGTTAACGGTAAAGTGCTGTAAACACAAACTGCTATCGAACATTTCGATTGAAGTATCCACCTTTGACGACGAATCTAATTCGATGCTGTGACGTTTCTCGTAAAACGGTTCTTGCGTTCGAATGAACAGTCTGTATTGAATCTAGAAAAAACTTATTTATTATGCACTGTGGAGAAACAGTTGCGCTAATTTGTACGCCGGTGTAAATTATTACATCATGCGCATTCGCTCGCCTTTCATTAGATGATAACGTATTAATTGAGTCGTACTACACAACTTATTTACAATTTTCGATTAATTTCTACTCGATAATTATTTCTTCAAACACGCTGTATACCCTCAATTGGATCTAGTTATATTTATTGCACCGAATCGAAACGCAAATATTATACAAAAATGAAAACAGAGCAAATTCTCTTCGACATCTCAAGTGTATCAATTGCATCAAATCTCGCAATAAATTCTTAAAATATTACCGATTCATCTCAAATCGATTTACAAAGGATTCGGTCCATAATTCAGAAACGGTTTAAATTCAGATAGTTTGAACATAATATTTCGAATTCCTTCCTCATATATCAATTGAGCCGCATTTTGGCGCATTCCTCAGCGTCCAACTGAAATCCCAACCCAACCCGATCGACGTTTATATCTAGAAGGCATCTCCCGATTTTCGTTTCCCATCACGATCCCAGCCTCTTATCCTGTCCTATCCCGGAACATAATTCAACGGTGCTGGAGCGATATCGATCGCCGATAAATAAGGGAAACGCTCACCGGGGTATCCGACCTCACATAAATAGCGCAACTGATATAACTATGGCTCCGCTGTTAAATCGCATTCTTGATTTATTGTATAAACGATTTTATTGCTCGAAATAAGTGCAGTTTGTTTTCCTCCCGCGCGAATATTATAATCGAATCGAATCCGCGTGCTCGGCTTCGCAATTTTATCGGTCGTATCGATTCAAGTTTTTTATTATCCCTTTGGTTGTTTCAAGATCGTGCGTTTGTCGAGAATGTCCGTCTATGGTGTGCGTTTTTGCATTTCAGTATTAATTTAATATGCTAGATTTATCGCGTTATATGTTAATGCTCTTTCAAGGATTTTCATGTGGATGTTCTACGAGAGTCGCGTCGCATTATGCCAATAGATGATGCAGTCGTAAATAATGATTGAATAATGGTTTTCGTGAACGGTAAACGATCCGCAACAGGAAAAGTCAGTTGCACATGATTACCTCTAAACTTGGACGTAAACACTGTCAAATATCGACGTGAGACGAGCACGTAATAATATAATCTATCTGAACTAGCGGTATTCGACTTCCGGCTCTACGGAGTGTTTATCTCTTGTTTACCACTTAGATCTTGGTCTTTTTTCCGATCGTGATGTCTATTAAACGACGATTTGTATGATTTTTTTCCCCACGCCTACGCGGACCGACATTGAAACGGCATCCAGTCGAATTGCAAGCTCACTAGTAGACTTCTCGATCGAAAACACTTTCTAAAACGTTTGTAAAAACCCATATTTATCGGCAAATTAATTGAATTGACCCCCTCGCGTGTCCACGAACGTGAACCGTAACACGGAAAGACTAGAGATATGCATAAGGCCCGAGGGCCAAAAATGAACATTGAGTTGCGTCACTTTATATATTTGTGGCGAAGCGCTCATTTCACGTAAGATCGTTTTGTAAATAAGAACGTTTACGTTATCGTACGTTATATATTAATAAATTATTGAAATATGGCCGCGCTTATGCAAATGTGATCGATTCGTGCTATCGAACTCGTTTGATGGGTTTCTCATTCGGCATATTCTATCAGAATAATTCGATTTTTATTGAATCCACGATCTTTCACGTACTAAACATTTCCTCGGACAAAGCCTCGGGTCCGATGAATGGAAAAAAAGTGTTTTCACCGGTCTCGTAAGTTGCGTCAAGTTCGTGACGCGTTCCTTTCTATGAGTGGTAACAATTACGCAACAACTACCATATAGTGATCGAATTCCGTCGATAACGGTAATGATGAAGCAGTATACGCGTATAAATCGCCCAGGGCCGAAGCCGGCCCTGCTTTTGATCTGACCTGGAACGTTCTCTCGAGAACAGTGGAGATAATGTCGCCGCCATGCCACCGAAGCACTTAAAGATCCCGAAATCGATCCATGACAACTTCATACGATCATTAGTGGATTTAATTAAAGAATTCCGAATAATTAAGAGCAATTAATCGACGACTATGAGCTTTAACCGTTGCACGTCTCCCGTTACGTGTCCCGTCACTTTTTATTCACCCGTCGAAGAAGTGTGCCAACGCTCTTTAATTACTGACTCCTTCAATCTTTAGTCGACCTTTTATCGGAGTATTGACGATTTCCCATATTTTATATAGAAAGCAATCTCGTTTCTATGAGGGTCTCGTTAATCGACTGATTGGAGTTAGCGACCCCTTCGACGACCCGCAACGACGATTAATTGGACGTAAAAAGCTGGCTCGGTCGAGAAAATCGTCCGTCTTCGGATTGTCTATAGTGTTGATTGAATCTCACGAAAAACTGTAAGTTTCATTAGGCCGCCAATTGTCGCAATCACGCCGACACGCTTTGATTTTATGAAAAAAATTACGAATCTTGTTCTTTCCGTTTCGTATTACAGAACAATAGTGATACTATTGTGTCACTTTTGATAAAGTGCGTTTCGCGATTTCTGAGCCGTTATATCCGTAAGGTAATAATAATGGACGAATTCGGAAATGTTATAATATACGGGATTTTTTCGAATTCTGTATTATTACAAGTGCCTGTCAGTTCTCATATAAGCTCGCATCCGCAACGCTTTTGTACGTTTGCCGAAACGTAATAAGAAGTTCAACTTTGGCAAATAAAAAATCGAGGTGCGTACATTTTAAATTAGACATTGTTTTCATATTGAGAAGTCATGAGCGGGTTCTGTGTGTTTAACCGTAAATGGCAAACGGGCTCGTTGCTTTAATTGAAAGTCAAAATAAACTCATTTGAATTTTAGACTGACATATACATCGGTTCATTACGTCACACCAAATGCGTTCTCAAAATGTATACCCACTCGTGGTCTTGCTTAATTACTAAATTGATTCAAATCGAATTCAAGACGTGCCTCTTAACTGTGCGTAAACGATTGGGATTTTGACATTTTCCAGAATAATGTATGATCTAATACTTGATTGCATCATAAACAAAGAAATTGAAAGGTATTCAAGGCCAATATTTGGGGATAATGTTCCAGTTTTAACTGTTGAAATATTTTTGTTGCATACTTCGATTATTGGCAGATAAAATTCTTCGATAGTGATTGGCCTTCGCCTATCTCTAAAGTTCTCATTGTTTTTTTTTTTTAATACAAGATTATATTCTATTTACAACTTTTCCATATCACGCCTAATAACGATAAAGTGAATTTCAAAACAATAATTCAATTTTTTTGCTAAAAATTGGCATAATGCATTACGTCAGTGTTCATTCTTAATTTGATTTTATTTTATTTACTAACAACACATTGATATTTCTACTCTCACACAAATATTTTTTTCAAATTCAGTTTATACTAAATCAATCAATGTTAACGATTATATAAATTAACATAGTCAAATTTTGCACGAAAATCGACCAGCAGGTAACGAATTCGATCCCATTGTTACATAATTAGGCCAAGGCACAAATCAACATGAAAGGGGTGCCTTTGAAGTTCAATTTAACCGTCGACATGCGGCGAGGGACCGAAAGGCTAGATGCGGGTTAATACAACTATATCCCCGTGGACCATTATGTCAATTGAGCCGTTGAATAGCCGCGAATTAATTTCAATTCAGACATCGTCAACTTCGCACTCCTCGAATCGAAATTCCAATCCATCGCATCGATCGATATTCGATATTAAAATTTGTCCATTTATTTTGCAATTAATATCTATTAATCATTTAGTATTCTAATTACAATTATTAAAAAGATCACATCAATATAAATACAATCTATAATCAAATTTAGGTCAATTATTTCAAATACGATCTAAAGTTTTCAAAGTTTCTTACTACTCGTATGTGTAAAAGGTGAGATTGTCAATGTGACTCGAAAAAACTAAATATTGAAATAATCCCACACTAATCTCATCAAATCCAACAATCAACCCATTTTGCAGAGCTTAACCGTTTCATATTAAATAGTCGACCATACCATTAGTACCCAAAGAAAGACACTTATCCCTCGCAGCATTCGAACGTCCCAGTGTCGATACGATATGTGTAACGTTACTTTTATTCGATACTGCAAGTGCCCGGCGTGTAATTCGTATTTTGTCGTGATCAGGGCTTCTCAAGTGGGTCTGCTCAGCGGGATACCGTTACACACCGCGTATTTCTAAAGCCATTATCCGTCATACGAATGCTGCCATACCGGTCCAGTTAAACCCGGTTGATCGCGCAGCGGTTCCCAATTTCGAAAATGTGATCGTCGTATTTTGTGGACTTATGTAAATGGCTCGGCGATAATAGAATGTCACGTATGTCACGAGAGATTGATGAGATTTGTATCTGAATGCAGTGTCAATGTTTGCGAATTGGGTTATGTTTTTTTTTTTAGATCGTGTGTTCAAAATGATATGTTATGTTCATTTTTAAATTCGTATTTTTTTTTTTTTTAAGTTGTGTCTATCGTTTTTTTTTTAGTTTCCTTCCGTTAGGATTTGAGATAAAAAATTGTAACAATAACATTTTATTCGTATCTACGTAACTGTATTATTTTAGTTTATGATTCAAACTTTTTATTTTATCTTTTGAAAACTTCCGCTTTTCAGAATCACTTGAAATAAACACACAAAGTCACAGCAAAATAACTGGATCAGAAATATTAACACATCCTCTTACGGTGAATCAAATCTAGAATACTAAACGTTTCACTAGTTATTATTATGTCATTAGCATCGACGCGGCAAAAGCCATTTCGATTTTCGCCTTGAGGTTATACAAGAATTCAATATAATTTATCGAAAAATGCACAATCCTACGACGCTTTGGGCTTTTTCGAACTAATCCTTAGTCCGGCGAGGTCGCGCGTGATGGCCGCACCCACATTTGAGAACCGCTAGTTCGATTCTTACGTAATGGAAGAACGCGAGTTAATTTGATGAGTACTGACCTAAGATCCGAATACGTGTGTTTCGGTTTTTTTGTGATTATTCATTATAACAGTAAATTCCGTTTGCTTTTTTCACCTGTTAAGAAATCTCTCGTCGTCTCAGGATGGCGAATTGATGAGGAGCAAATATTAATCATCAGACAATTTCAAATTGCGTTCGTGAAAAAAATGCACGAGCTCGACATACGCGCTGTTATATTACGTGTACACGTTCGCGCAATTATTCAACTAAAGTACTACCTATGTGTGAACGTATTATATATCCCCTACTGTTACATTTTGGAGTTCTTGGATGATGATTTGAATCGTTTTCCAAATCGCTGAGTCACTTTAAGATCGTTTAATAAGTTGAAATAAATTCGCTTCGAAGTCAGACAAAATTTCTCGTTCGAATGAATCTTATTTCCGATTTGGTGGAATCATCAATCTTCTTCATCGATCCGAACACACACGTTTTTTCAATGAAACAAAGAGTACAATTCGATCGTTACTCAATAAATCATTTTCCTATCTTGTTTTAACTGTCGAACTCGATTTACTCGCACGCGTATTTGCCAATACGCCCCCGTGAAATTTCCCGTGTTTGCCAATACTCCTATTGTTATATTGTCGTATGCATGCTGTCGTTTTGCCCAAATAAAAGTTTCAATCTCTCCTTTCTCGTTGTGCAATTTCGCGAAAATCAATCATTCGGTCGTGTGAATTTTCGGAAATAATGGTTCGTATGTCTAATCCACAAATGTAGGTAAATACCGCTCTGTCCTCTGCACATTCTTCGACTCCATTGTTCCATTTTACACGTTATCTTGGCAACTTTTCGTCGCACTTAAAAGCGGCCGATTGAATTCGCTTATAGTTCAGATAAACGGTCAGTTAAAGGTTAAAACTCAAAGTCGCGTCTTCCCACAGTGCGAAATACCAAAAGGTGAATCTCCGTTATGTCATATGCGATATTGCTAAGAAATGAACGAGCAAACCAAAGCAGTAATGATCAATAACTGCCGAGTGCTTTCCGCTCTTGTAACTTACTGTTAAACAGCTGCCCTCCACTTTCAATCGTGCACACATCAACTAAACAGTACGGTAAATTTGCCGCTATGAAACTTTTCAATCTTCCTTTCCTTAATGATCGTCAACGGATGACTTCATCTGAATCAAATCAGAGACACAGCTTTTTTATAAAATAATTTCTCCGCGCCTAGAATCTTAGATGACGTTGTGTAACTTGTCTAATTGCCGTTGGACTAGATTTGCACAATGGTAAGAGAAATGTTGGAAGAAAATTTTGTAAAAACAGAACTAACTGAGCTTGCGTCATGTCTTGGGAATATCGCACTCATATATGAACGTCAGCCTTCGCCATGTTTCCTTTTGCGAATTTCTCAGAGTTTCACAACTATCGCATGATCGAAGATTTTTGTTATCTGATCTTCAATATTTCTAGCAAAATTAATATATTGACATTTGTACAAGGCTTCGGATCAATATCGAATTTATCTAACTCCCACATGAGTTACGCTTCGGAAAGATTCACGTATATTTTTGATCATCGGTAATTTGTAAAATCCAAGAAATTCTGACATTAACTAAAATTGTAGCTGTGAAGCAGAAAATCATCATTGAATTCATGACGTATCGATTTGTACGCTTCGAAAGCGGCACAAAATCCTCGATTAACTGTATTCTGGTGCTGTAAGATAAATTTTGGTTTATTTTTTTTAATCAAAAAATGACCAATCCAAACAATTTTTTTTACATCTTCTCGAGTTCACTGAAGTATTGACGGAACTCCGTTGTTATCTTAAAAATTAATCTCCGTTCTAACACTATTATACAATCTTTATTATTCATTCGATTCTTTTCGAATTACTCACCCAATAAATGAAAATCAAATCCGAAACGTCAACATCGCACGTAGGAATCAATGACTTCACCCATGTTTTACAACGCTAATAAACACGTTGAGCAAGATTAAAACAAGCTTCTATGCAATATAGTGCACAACGCCAAACCTCCACAGTAGAAAAAAAACTGTTATGATTTCACTTGCGTAAAAATCTGTCACCTTCGCCCACTTATCCCACCAATGTTTTGAATCGCAAACAATGAATTATCCGCATATAGACAACGAATGCGCGATGGTACATAGACCCACCATGCCCTCACGACTTATAAGACGATTATTAATTTTGTCCTAGAAGTTTCCATTGTGTTAACACGACATGAGCCAAGTCTTGTCGTTGCGTGCACTCCGCTTATTATGTAAGCCGGTGGATGTTATGTGAGGAATGCTCTCTTCGCCCGTAGAAAACTGGCCCAAAGTGGCCCGTGGCTTGTACGACCTCCTTAATATTACATAGTAGCTTTTCGGTTTAAAATGTACACCGAATATTTACAATGAATTGATTTAAAAAATAAGTATTGCATTATAGTCACGAGATCAAATATTCCGTTTGCGGTTTCGCATAACCACGCGTTTAATCAAAATTGCAAACGCATGAGTTTCTCGATTCAGTGTTGACTCACAATCGGTGCTGCGCCTTCCTCAATAATCGCATGATCGACTCATCCATAACATTCATAACTGATTACCAGCTCGATTTCGTGCGACTAATTAAAACAACGTATATTTTTCTTATCGAGAACCGGACTTTTCCGTTAGGCGCCATTCGGAGTTCATCGATACGCTTTCGGATATCGGTTGGGTTTCTCTCGGGTCTCTTGTGACTCGTATGCCAAGTTTGCGGCCTTGTGTTTTGGTCTACGAGTCTATGACGTGTTAATGTTTTTTTTCGATATTCAAAAGATCAATTGCTCAAACTCGTTTCTTAGCGTTGCTCAACATCCTCCGTTTTCTCTTTTCCTTGAGTTCGATCTCTGGATAATAATATTCGCGGCGAGATTGCAAACTGAGCCTCTTCCGTGCAAGCGTATTTATTTTCGATGCAAGCACATGCATAATTAATGCGAAGTAGTCAATTGGCGGTGTAATTCTTGAATATTGCAACGGGTTCCGGATTCGAGCCCAGGAAGTAGGTGGTTCCCGTTGCACCAGTTGTACATGTCCATCCCCTGAAGCTGTTTCGATTGTGTTTTAATTTTTTTTTTTCAAATTTATGAGCCGTTTTGAAATTTTGATCGATTTTTTTATCTGAAAATAATAAACGTTATTGATTATCATAGTTCATTGATTTTGAAACACTACTTATCTGATCTTTCGGTTTCGTTTCGTATTTGTGATTTATTGTTTTTTTTTTTTTTGCAATATTATTTACAGTAATTACTCTTACAATTTCTATCAATCAAAGTTGCTTAATTTATATTTTGAAGCATCTCATATAATTCAAAAATTTTCATGATATAATAAATATGCCACTTCTGTATAAGAAATTAAAATCGAAGATAAGAATTTCGATCTAATAAATTGTCTTATCAATGACGCATTTATGTGCATTCATTTTTTTTTTTTCAAGAAAAATATTTATCACATGTTTTGCTATCGATAATTTCTAAAAATCTATAAAAAATTCAATGCGAATTCCCCTCAGATCCAATCTACACAATTTCGAACTTCGACCTCAAGTAAACATTATAACATTTTTATAGCACGTGAACCGCATTCTTGCAGTTTATAAATCATTCGTTTTTTTAATGCCTTATGTCATAAAAACTGCTTTTGATTCGATGTTATCACAAACTTATGTGGAAATTTCACACGCCTTAAGCGAATCCTGCATGTTCTTAATCAAAAACGTCACAACGTTAAAAGCTTTACTTGCATCTTTTTCAAAATCTCGTTCTACTTTCACATGGGGCTTTTATTATTTCACAGCCACGTTATGTTCATTGTGGTAATTACTTTTTCGAATTTGCTATCTGTAATCGATGTTTAAATGCGAAAATCTTATTGGAAAATAATGGGTGTGAAACTCCAGTTTTCATATGTACACCATAAAACTGCATCTCACGCGTAAAAATGCATATCGTTTCGTGTGAAGCAATAAAATTTCTTTCGCAGATTAAAGCTCGTATTCGCCGACATAATTGTATAACCTGACATATTTTTGCAGCCAACAGACATGTTTCGAGAACATGTCTGCATCTGCAGAGGACATTTATGGCTAGCGTCTGATCTCTTGTGCGATATCGCAATCGAAACGCGTATATGGATGAAATATCGATTTCAGTAAAGAAATATGACGTATGACTAGATCACAATCTTCTGTTTGTACTGTCTTCGTCCGCTTAATTAGTATGGGAAAGTGATGATTTTGTTTTGATAAGGGTTGCGTAGTTTCATGTGTTGATACATACGGGCGAGTGATAAATATTCAAAGGGTCACGCTTTGGTGAAAGTTTATTAATTATAGAATTTCTTGGCGTGTTGTTTTTTTTATTTATTTGTTAATAATAGATTAGATAATAAAATATGAATATTACATAATAAATATTCAAATATGTAATAAAAATCAATTGAATGCTAATTTTAGATAATATCATACTATATAATCAGGATTCTCTTATTGTCACCGATTTCGATATTTCAAACTTATAAATATTATCAATATATATTTCCGATGAAATCAATGCGAATATTTAATTATAATCTATCATTTCCATTTTATTAAATTACCATTCGAATATTTCAACGAATTTGAATCGTAACAAATAATATTTAATCGATCCCAAAGTAAAGCTTTTCAATCTTTCCCCCTGAGAATTATTTATTCAACATAAACGAAATTCATACTCAACGAAGCTACACATGTATATGTTACAATTTGAGTGTCTACTTCGTTTGTCCCCGAACAAACTAGTCTATATACTGTTTATTCACCTTCTAAATGCTCTAGTCCAATTGTTGTATGGTACGACAATTTAAGTTTTTTGCACTCACAATCAGGTAACGCTCTTATGCTAAATATCACTAAAGTGGATATTGGTATGTCAACTAATGATCGAGAAATACGCGTAGTGTCTACCCGTCTTGTCGGATTGAATTTCTATAGTTTGTTTTGAACACGTTTTCACAACTCAAGCTAAAACATTTACCCAACCTAACTCAAGCATGATACTCAAGACGTCTGTTTTTAGTTTAGACGCAATTATATGTAGGTAAAATTTGACAGTTGACATTCAAACTAAAATCGATAGTT
>JAOXNN020000004.1:5908393-5946861 GCA_028571205.2 Hydropsyche betteni
CACACACACACACACACACACACACACACACACACACACACACACACACACACACACACACACACACAGAAATCCGCTTTTATATATAGGGGATTTCTATAGAAAAAGTAATAATTTTTGTAGTAAATAAAAGAAACTCAATTTTATAATTTTGGCGTTTAGCACTATTTACTGCCGAGCCCTTCATATAATATATCAAAGTGTGGTGGGTACATGTGATAAGGTACCGCCCAGTCTGTCAACATTAGTTGATAAGAGTTTGTCCTGCGGCGGACATTTTAAATGACAATGATAATAATATAATATAAAAAAGTAGAAGATATTTTCGAATAAAATTACGACGATTTACCAAATGTATAATCTTTCGCTTAACTTGAATGATTGATAAGAATAAGCATCATTGAAAAGATTAAATCATAAATAAAAAAAATTTAATTAATGATTTTATTTTAATATATACATAAAATCAATCCTCTTTTAAGAAAAGGGTACGTTCTAGAAAATATTGTGTAAAATAAATACAGTGACCATATAAAAATTGGAGATAGGATCCATTAGCATATTTAAATAGAACTTCCATCTAAATGTATTTGATAAAAATGCGATGTGAGAAAATTTCACCATGTAAAATCATAAAAAACATCGAATTTTTGTATTTAATTACTATAATTGTATATGTAACAAATCTTACCATTGTGATATAACAATTTATATTCAAAATCGGTTATTCTTCTATGAACCGTGTTATTTCGAAACAGTGTAAAAAGAGGATTGGGTGTACATCCTTATACATTAAAGTTTCTTTGTTTCGTTTTATTTTATTTGGCTTAATTTTCAAAATTATCATAATAAAAACAATAATAATAATTTTCAAAACAAATCCAATGTGTAATATTAAAAAAAAACTAATTTTTCCAAAGTTATAAAACCAAAACGGAAAGTTTGCGCAAATTTGACATTTCGACCTGTCTATTTCGGGGATTGAATTCAAATACGAATAATTTCCCCACATAAAATTCGAATATTTCCCGAGATTCAAGGGCGCCCGAAACAAAAGAGCTCGAAGGGTCAAAATTTTAATTAAATCATTCTCGACTCGAAAGTTCGGAACTTTCTGCCACCCTTTGGGCGCTAGCCCCCTCCCCTGATTTCACCCGACCCCCCTCACCCTCCTATCATCATCATCAATTCGAAACGACTCTTCAAAAAGTTTGAGAAGCGCTCGAAAAGCCGCACAATACGGCCTGTGAGAAGAAAGCGCCACGCGTTTCACAAAACCAGAAAATCCTGCGATAAATTGGGCGAAAATTATGTTATACAGCGTGACCCGAAAGTCAGATGATTAATTTATAATAAATTAAATCAAAATTTTTTATGTGTTTCATATCGATTTTAATCAATAGTTTAGTTTTAATGTATAAATTTTAGTTTTGATTTATTATTGAAGTTAAGCGATTTGTGAGATGGTTATTAGTTGGAATTTATCATACAACACTCGTTTGAAATATATTTAATAATGGCTACTATTTAAATGGTCAGAATTTAAATACGATTTTGGTCAGGATTTTTATCCTGTTTATCAGAATTTATTTGATATTGGTCAGAATTTTAATTAAACGATCAGAATATATTGGTCAGAATCCATCGGTCAGAATCCATCGGTCAGAATAAATATAAATGGTCAGAATTTAACTGGGTTTGTCAGAATTTATATTAAATGGTCAGAATGATATTAAGTACCCTAACCTAACCTAACCTAATTTTATTCTGACCATTTTGTCATTAAACTCTGATCATTTATTATTTTACTCAGACAATTCATAATTTTATTCTGACCGTTTTTGATTAAAATTCTAACTATTTAATTTTTTGCCTTTAATAATTGTCTTGTTTTTTTTGTTATAACATGATGACAAGGTTCAAACATTCATTAGGGCATTCTAATAATAACTATAATATTATAACAGAAAAAAAAAAGTAAATTTCAAAAAATATCTAGAAATATCTAAAAATATCATTGTTTCCCAATTGCTGTTATTAATAAAAAATAAAATAGAATATTCAATTAACCGAAACCGTTTTAATGTTTTTGTTATATTAAAGAGCATAATTTTATAATTAATCCCCACTTAACAGAACGCACCAGATAATGGTTTTCCGGACACATAACAACAAAAAAAATAACATAGCGGTCGACATAACATGCAAATTGGGTTAGATATAACAATATAATAAATTTACCGCAATAATGAGACACTGTTATTTTATAATTTATTATCGAAGGCTTTCGCACGTCGTCGCCATTGTTGTTAATTACCGTATTGTTTCCAAATGCGCCTGCTTTATATAATCGATCTTAATAACATAATTAATCGAATTACTTACTTTCGTAAAGCAAGTTTTAATGAGCCTATTCGCAATGTACGCATTGTGCGTTATTTTTTTCCTTCGGATGTGTGAAAATTTTAACCTTGAGAATTTGCATTTTGGATTCGCACATGTGACCCAAATTTTGTGGAATTTTTCGGGTCCGTTATATTATATTATGTTTATAATCGCTTAATTTGTATACAGTATATTCAGGATTGAATATAAATTGATTATGCCGGGCGATTTGCATATGAATTTTTTAGTTTGCCATCTATTTTCAAAGCAGCTTTGAATATTTTGAAATGCTAATACTTTATTAGACAAAGAAATAGGTTTTTTGCTTTGTTATAGAAACAATTTACTTATATCGAATCACATAATTGGATATTTAGCTTGAACTAAATGAAGTATTATATAAAACCACGTTTAAGAAGGTTAATATACAATAGTTACTAAAATTACTTTACTCGTATTAATCCTTTAATCCAAAAATTAAACAAAACTCTGAATCTAATAATATAAAATGAATTATCACAAAAATGCCTTTTATATCAATTGATACATTAATTATCAAATACATACAAACAATTCACATAGTAAAACATATCAGATTGTTTCTATTCTTCATCAAATCATATATATTAAATAATATTCCTTTATCAAATATATGAATAAAATGTATCAATTCATATCAACCTTTTATTTTAACTAAACACTTCAAATTCAATCACTAATTTTCACCAAAATATCTCTTATATAAATTTACACTTACATTATCAAATAGACCCAATCCTTTTCTTATACGATTCCGAAATAATACAATTGAAAGAAAAAGAACTGATTATTTTTTTACACTCTTTTTTCCTTCTAACACGCTATAAAAAAGTATTATTATGCCACCATAGTAAGATTCGGCACAGGCCAATATACAATTTTAATTATTAAATAAAAAAATCGACATTTTGACGATTTAAAATGGCCAATTTTTTCCACATTACATATTTTTATATGGTAGTCTTTGGAATGTATCCCCGTATAAAAAGAGGATTGGATCAAAACAGCACATAAACAAATCGTATCAACTCATTCTTTCATTCCAAAAACTAAAAGATACTTAAAATCTAATCACTGATCTTCATCAAATTATCTCTTATATCAATTTACACTAATTCAAAAAAAAAAGTATCAAATCACTTCAAATTTTCATTCCGAAAAATAAACAACATTCCAAATCCAATAATTAATTTTTACCAAAACATCTCTTACATCAATTACCTTCATATTATAAAATACGTCAAAAAATAAAATGAAAAACGTATCAACTCACTCCAACCTTTCATTCCAAAAACTAAACGACACTTCAAATTTAATTTACTGTATCAAAATATCTCTTATCAATTCGCACTAATTATAAAATATGTCAAAAAAAACGTATCACCTCACTTGAACCTTTCATTCCGAAAATTCAACAACACTCCAAATCCAATCGTTAATTTTCACAAAAATATCACCTTCATATTACAAAATACGCCAAAAAAAAAAAAATACGTATCAACTCACTTCAACCTTTCATTCCATAAAATAAACGACACTTCAAATCTAGTTTACTATATCAAAATATCTTTTATCAGTTTATACTAATTATAAAATACGTCAAAAAAAAAAGTATCAACTCATTAGACAGTGGTCGGCAACCGTTTGGGAGACTGGGTAAAAATTTCAATTTTGAAAATTTTATTTTATAAGTGGGTAAACATTTAAAAAAACTTATTTATTTACTATTTCAGTGCCCCGCAACCTTTTCTCTCTCACGGCACACCAAAAGCTAAATTATATAGGTAATTTAGCAATGCACAAAATAGGGTTTACAACTTTTTTTAGCGAAATATAGCATTTTTCAAATACATAGAACATAATATAGAACAAAGCAAAACATAAATACCCAGAAAAAAAATCATGGGAGGAGGGGGGTAGAGATTGAATTTTCCTGCATTGTTTTTTTTCCATATTTTCATATTTTCTTGGTGGGTAATTTGAATGTCGAAGTGGGTAACACAATTACCCGCGGGTAGTGGTTTGCCGACCACTGCTCTACACTACCACATTCACTTATATATGAGTAAATCTGTACCGATTTTATTTTACAACAAATCAGGACAAAACCCAAAAATTCAGTACCACACTGAAAAAAATCAGTACGAATGGCCACCTTAGCATTTATCCACTAAAGTCTCCATTCTCGCCGCATAAGTTGAATCCTAACGGAAACACGTAGCCCAGCGACCATTTCCACCATTATCGGCGACACATTGTGCCGAGAGAGCTTTGCCGAAAAAGCGCGCCGTCACCGCGGCGGCCATTGTGGCCCGCCCGGGAGCAATTATCGGCCGCGAAATCGCCGCGGGGAAATTCGGCGATGAAAAGGCCCGTTTGTGTGTGCAGTTCGATAAAAAAGAATCGAATGGCGTACGACGCGGAGCGGTTACCGTAATGCAGGGGATTCGCGGAACGCTTAACGGGCCCGGGTTAGTCACGGACGAAGCGGTCACCTTCGTTGACGTAGGCAAGGGTATTGCGGTGTTGTTGTGTTTTTTGGTTTTGTTTGGTGGTTGTCGATGGTGTGGGATGAGTGGTGTGGTGTGAAGAAAATTTCGGATCTAAAATGCGGTGTTTGTACGAATCCGGATCCGTGTGCGTAGCCTGTTCTCGGTCGATGCTTTGCGGTTTTGGTTTTTTTGTATGATCTCGATTTTTAATTGTATTATGATATTTATTTAATTGTTATTTTTTGTTTGTTTGCAGATAGTCATGAAGTGAATAAATGACAGCGATACGAGAGCTTAGAGCGAACATGATTTCAGAAGATACGTACAGGTAAATAATAAATGTTGGATAAATATTTCACAATATAAAGATAAAGTTTCAGCTTCTGATACTGTCAATTTCTATCAATCGACGAGTAATGTCAGTAATACGAGATTTGCGTTTGTAATTCTATATAATTTTGCGTTAAGTTATTTAATGTCGAAAACATATTGAATCATTGAAACTTCGTAGAAGAATGCTTCCTTCTCATCTTTGTGATGAACTAATCGGAAAACTAAAATTCTTATCTTGAACGTAATATAAATTTTATTGATGTCAGTCATCTTTTTTTCTTCATATTGGAATTCCTAATTCGATAATCTACCTGTTATTATATAATAATATTTTGTAGTAAAATTTATTTATTTATTCTAGCACTGTTATTATTAGATTTTTAATTTTTCTTTACGTTTATAAAGAAACCATTATTTTTCAATTAAGAAACTGTCATCCATAGTACACGTCCGACTCTCAGAATATTAAATCTTGCTTGCAATTTATACTCATCTAATTTTCATGAAGTTCACCCTCGGTTGAGAAAAATAAGCTACAGCTCGTTTGTGCTGTTCACTTATTCCTATATTATTCTGGCTTGCTTTTTTTTCTTTTTTTCGCTTAAGGCAAAAACTTTTCTTTCTGCTTTGAGTAAATGGTGTCTTTTGTTCGAAAATTTTCCTCTCTGCGTAAAAAACATACATAAGCGGAAATTTCGCTCCATTTGTTCTCGACATGTGTATACAAAAATTCTGCTGAGCTCATTGAAGCTAGTGTACAATCATATGAACATTTTGAGTTTTCCGAGTATTCATAAAAATTTATATCCACGTTATTTTTTTTATCGATTAATAATAATCAATATCGATTATTGTTGTAAAATTAGCACAAAACAATTTGTCAGACATTCTTTTGATCATTCAGTCATTTGTTCACAATAAATTTCTATTATGTCTAGTTTCTGCTTCTGGGATACACATCTGATCGTCAGATTAAGTATTGCGTAGAAAATTATGCTAATTGTTGACAAGCCTTGAAATTCAACATTTATAATTCAACTTGAAATTTCAATCCGCCCACGTCAACAAGTTGCCACTATTTGCATTTGACCATTATATCGACTACCGGGTATTTTGTGAGATTATACCCTTTCCGATGCATTCGTTGACTTTTCTCAATCGGATTTATTTTTTCCATTGGTGAAATGTTAAATTGAAGGCCGTTTTTTTCTAAACATTCATTATTGAAACAAATTTTATAACGATGTACTCAAACGTGTATATATAGTTGAGTACATATTAGTTTACTTCATCGCAACTTCCTTAATTACATCTATGTACTTTGTAAAAAATCAAATTGTCCTAAGCTATAAACTTTTTATAACAATCATCGTTCAAGGCGAACGATTTAATGTCATTATTACGTTTGATTACTTTGCTGAGTCTACTAAGCTTGAATTGGCATAACACCTTACTCCAGCATCATCAAAAAGCAATTCAACCGAGAAATTCATTCAAATCGATGTCAACGTGAGAGAATACATTCCCGTTTCCCCGGATGCACCAACTGGTCCTATTTAATGGAAACAAACTTAATTTCAATTTGAAGCCCACATATCTAACCCCACTTCCGCCTGCCAATTGGTCCTCCGCTATAATCATCACTTCCAGCCTTTCGAAGCCACCATACACACAATACGAATCAGTCAATAACCTCTCCGACACCGTATACCACTCGAAACGATTTCTAAATTTCAAAATAAAAACCGTTAATTTTTATTTACCTACATGACAAAACGGCGTCGCATCTGTTTCAACACTTGTCCACATATTGTGCTGTTACAATGTTGAGACGACAAAAGCACGAACTGAATCGACCGCTACTCTTTTGCACTTTTATTTTGTGTATAATTTACGGCTTCACAAGTCGGAATGTTGTGTAGTTTTAAAAAATGGTGCGCGTGCGTTCTTTCACGATTTGCCGCGTTCGCTGATGATCGCGGTTGATGATGATGATGATGGCCGGTGAGCTTCGGTCTATTTAAACACCGTTCCTATCTAAATATTTTATTATCGTATCCTGGGTCCCTGCGAGCCCTACTACCACATTCTTCGTTGATTGAATGATAAACACGACTCGCTTATCCTCTCCGTGTGAGGACTTTGACTTTATGGTCCTGGCAATTGATTACGCACTATTTGACGCACGGGATTTGTTTCAAAATTTGCGCAAATAGATTTCGTAATATTATCTAATGATTTCTCTGTAAACAAAGAGATGATTGATCATTTTATCGACGTATCGATTTCAAAATATAACATGGGAATTTACGATTGTAAAAATAATTCTAGTATTTTAAGAATACAAAGGTAGAGAAATTAATTATTATCTTTTTGTGAGAGAAATCCAGATATAAATTATCGATCACAATTGATAATACAGTTTGTAATCCGATTGATAAGCTTGGGCATGTTGACCTTTCGGGTATATAAGTTTACTATTGTTCGTCGGCTCTGAAAATAATCTACGGCAGTTAATTGTCTTTTTATCTCACCTCAGTTATTCTCCATTAGACGAAAATCGCAAAATGCCTTTCGTCCAATTCTAATATGTGGAATAGCATTTTTTTCTATACAGATGTGAAACAATGCGCGATCTAAAAAACACAATTCGTCTTATCTCCTACACGATTTATTTGAGTGTGTTTTCTTGTAATTTTCAAGAGGACAGAACTAGATTATAGAGATCTATGTTGAAATGGTTTTTTTTTCATTCACGATCAAATAACACTTCATATTTCAATTTCTTAGGAATTTTGCAACTATTGTTTTAGTCTGCTCCTATTTCAAACAACGATTTATAAAAAAAATATTGTTCAAATATGTGTATTAAAAAACAGTCATCAAAATCAATAGAAAATTTTATTCGCATACGATGATATTTAATCAGTTGGGTTCATGCGCTTTTAACTTATATTGTAATTTTCGTAAAAAATATAATTCTTTGTATTTCATATTTTAAATATCGAAAAATTTTATATAATCTTTCGATATCTGAATCATATGTTAAACAACTACGCCTTACTTGTCGAATTTAGATAGATTCAGGTAGTCATTGCGCGTAATTAATTATAAACGATAAGAAAAACTATTATACTGCGATTATCAAAAAACAATAGCATAACTCTGCCATATGTGACTGCAAAATAGTCATAAATCATTTATTTTATACACGTTATTAATTTTAATACCCCTCAATTGTTCTTATATCAAGTTACATCAGTTGCCCGTTCTGCCTCATCAGATTATTATATAAATTTTCAACGGTCGCGCTTTTCATGTTACATCGAATATACTTTTTCAATGTCTACCATTTTCATAATACTCTTCTAGCAAATTGGCAAATTGCACGTGCATAACGAATTGCGAATCCCTATACACTTATTTAGATTGCGATTACGTTGCTTAATCGGTACAATCTCGACAAGAATGACATGTTGCATATGCAATCGTACAAGATGCACATTTCAATTAAATATATGACCTCTCCACGTCTTCAATACATAACATTGACACGAATTATGCGTAATATTTTTTATTTAATTCGCACAATGATCCAATCGCTTTTTTATCTCGTATATTGCATAATCTCACTAATAAAATAATTTGATAACATTTATACAATTTTGGATTATTCGATATTATTTTGATATTTTTAGTAATGATCATATTGATTGAGCACCACGTGAGAAAAGCATGTCATACAAACAAGCGTCATCGTCAACTAAGCTTTTTTAAAGTTTCCGGCGCCAAATAAAAACAAAGCAAAATTGCACGAACGCCATGATAATTCTCTCGACGTCATCCGTCTTAACAAAAACTGATAAAACAAAATCCGAATACCATTGTCGTTACTATCGAGCAAAAGGCGGGAGGCGATAACATGAACGGTTTTCGTTGACCATTGCAGTCAGTGTTGTTTGGAATTCGCGCGGCTAAACACCGCTTTTCCGGAATATTTCGCGGGTTTTTCTGTCATCGTGCTTTTATGTGTTTTGTGAGTATTCGTTTCGAGTTGAGTTTTGAGTTCGTGGAAGAGACGGTGCGTTTGATGTCGCGTGCTGGAAAATTTGTGCAATCAAATTATGCGTTGATGAAACACGTTTTTTTGCGGTTTTTATATTGCAATGTTACTATCGTTTTGAATATTTGCATATTTTATAGCGGTTTCTCTTAATTTTGTGTTATATTGAATTTTTCAAATGTGTGACTACTAATTACATCCGCGGTGCTAATCGAAATCGTTATTAAAATGAAATCCGTTTATTCGGTGAATCATCTCGAAGTGTTAAATAAACTATTGGCACAATAAAATTATTGTTGAATATAACAGATACATCCTGATTAGTTTTTTTATCGGATTTCAATCCGTTTCGCTTTTCCCACATAACTTTTCATCGTATGTGATCGACTTGTGACTTTTCCCATCTCGTAATTATAAAACAACGCTGTCACTTATTTTCTCGTTAACGAAGCATTCATTGTTCCTTTGGTCTTATACAATAGTGTTACAATTTAATTGCATATTTATCCGTGTACATGCCAGGACTCACTTATTATTACGTCAATCTTATAACAATTCAAATGCTAGCGTAGTTGTTGTATTTTTGAGCCAATTGAAAGTGTCTAAATCAACTATTGTTTTAATTTTTGAGTTGATATAATTTATACAAGCTTTATCGTTTTATTTTAAGTATGTTAATGGTTGTTCTATATTTGAATAATAACAATAAATCAAGCATTTCAACCTCTTGGCATAAAACTATTGTTTTGAGTACATAAACATTGCAATGAAGATTGATCGAAGTATAATCGATCATCATGATGTGAGAGTTCAACAGTTTTTATAGATAATTTTCAGTCAGGTTAAAGTTTTCTTACCTGCTAAAACATATTCTGTCAATGAATCATCGTGATTATTTACGAATTTTAGTAATTCATTTCATAAACAACAAACATTGCAACATTAAAATACTTTTTCCACATAAATTAATTTCAAAACATTTCCTAACATGTAACAATTTTACAAATACAAAACATCAATTTGCTAAAACCTATATACATTATAGCATAACAAAATATGTTCAATTAAATCCCATTTACATATGTATATTTTCAAAACCCACCCGTTATAATGAAAAAGTCTCATACAACATCATCAAATCAACGACAAACACTTCCAATCTTACGTTGTTAAGTCATTTTGACTTCTCTAATACATACACATACAATTAACATACTTTTCATTTTTGTTTTCAGATGTGAATAAATAATGATGATGGAGGGGGCGGCGGGCGGCGTGCCGGCCGAGGGCTGGCTGGTGGTGCGTGTGCACGTGCCCGAGCTCAACGTGCACAAGAGCCTGCAGTTCCCCAAGGACCAGCTCGTGTGGGACGTTAAGCAGCAGTGCCTCGCCGCGTTGCCCAAGGTATACTTTTCTAAGAGGAATTCCGTTATCTAAATGGTCTTGTTCCATTCCGGCCCTGTGAAATTGTAAATGATATTGGCCGGTGATGCTTCTGTAAAATTCAGGAGTTTTCATTTGATTTTTTAATGTATTTATTATTGGTTAATCGAATATTCATAAAGTGCACATTTACAATTTCTTCAGGGTAATAATACAACTTTGACGTATTTAACTTGTATCGATGATGAATTCATAAAAAATATTTTAAGTTTTCATTCAATATTAATGTTTTTGTCATTTTCATTTGTATTAATGGTGTTATATTGTCCTATGATCGCTCAACCCAATCATCTCCCACT
Organism: Hydropsyche betteni; assembly: GCA_028571205.2. Taxonomy (NCBI): domain Eukaryota; kingdom Metazoa; phylum Arthropoda; class Insecta; order Trichoptera; family Hydropsychidae; genus Hydropsyche; species Hydropsyche betteni. The sequence continues at coordinate 5,919,448 of JAOXNN020000004.1, forward strand.
GATGAACAAATAACGTACTATACAACTCACTTAATTGTCATTCGATTTGATGAAAACCCATTTCCACCGTAGGTGGCTACCTGGTACAGGGTATGTAAAAACTAATTGGAAACATAATGATGAACATAGCATGTTATGTATTATATTCTGATTTTTCATCATCATTATCTACCTTTGCATTGTTTTAAACAAATAGTATAATTTTTTCATAACTGAAGCTTGAAGTTGTTTTTTTACGTATATTAAACTCGTCTTCATGATTGGCATGGTCTTTTTGATATGGTACATATTCTATTTTCAAGTAAAATAATAAGGATATGCCTAACTTTAAAAATTTAACTATTCTGTATAGAAATATTGATTATTAATATATATTGAAACTTATTAAAAATATCTAAAACTCACTAAATAAATAATTTTCAAATACATTCTGATCATTTCAATTTCAATTTCAATAAATTCATATGAATTTTTTACTTATTGTTAGATTATTTTGAACTAATTGTTATATTATTTTTTTAGGAATTGAAAGAAAGTTTCAACTATGGTCTGTTCTGTCCTCCTGCAAACGGCAAAGCAGGAAAATTTCTCGATGAAGAGAGACGATTGGGTGATTATCCATTTAATGGATCTGTTGGGTATTTAGAAGTAAAGTGAAACCTATTTTTTAATTATTTTTGCCATTTGTTATCTTGATATGAATAATCCAATTATAATTTTTATTCCAGTTAAAATATAAACGACGTGTATATAAGATGCTAAAATTAGATGAAAAGCAACTTAAGGCTGTACATACAAAAACTAACCTTCGTAGATTTATAGATTATGTTAATCATGGCCAAGTTGAAAAAATTACAAAAATGTGCTCAAAAGGTTTAGATCCTAATTTTCACTGTCAAGAAACTGGAGGTACGTTTATTCATAAAATATAAATAAACATCATTGTTATTAATTTTGATTATTAATAAAGAAAATAAAATACTTCATAACTATTCAGAAACACCATTAACGATAGCAACTTCCCAAAAGAAACCTTCGAAAGTTTTAATTTCACTTGTAAACGGTGGAGCTCTCTTAGATTATCGAACAAGAGATGGAAGCACTGCTATGCATAAAGCAGTAGAACGTAATTCTCTTGAAGCCGTCAAAACGCTTCTCGAATTAGGAGCTTCTCCTAACTATAAGGATAGCAAAGGTCTTACACCACTCTACCTCTCTGTCACTAATAAGACTGATCCACTTTTATGTGAATGCCTTCTCCATGACCATGCAACTATAGGTGCAAAAGACTTACAAGGATGGCAAGAAGTTCATCAGGTATATTCAGTAATCGAAATTAACTCAATTGTATAATAATAATTATTAATCTGTTAATATTGTTTTTTTTTATGATCAGGCATGTAGAAATGGCCTAATTCAACATTTGGATCATCTCCTTTTCTATGGTGCTGACATGAATGGCAAAAATGCCTCTGGAAATACTCCATTGCACGTTTGTGCCGTTAACGGACAAGACTCTTGTGCTAGGCAATTGCTATTTAGAGGTTGTGATCGTGAAGCTTTGAATTTTGCAAATCAAACGCCTTATCAAGTCGCCGTAATTGCTGGTAATATGGAATTAGCTGAAGTTATAAAAAATTATAAGCCCGAAGAAGTTGGTGAGTTGTTTACATTTATGTTTTGCGAGAATGATTTTGCTAACATTTATTGCATGATTAGAATATATTTATTAAATGTTTAGTGTTCTTAATCTTGTACATAACTTGAGTTTTCTTACGATATTAACGTTTTCTTAACATATTTTCATTTAATGTTTTATGGTGGCATTCCATACGATTTAGCATTTTCAATCATGATATTATGAATTTATCAATCTGGATTTTCAATATAAAATAAAAATCAGCATGTTATATTAAATCATCCATCATCTATGCTTTATATTGAATAGATTTGATCTTAAATGTATATTCCATGAAATCTAATGGTGATGGTTGTATATATTGGGCTTTTTATATTGTCGTTTAAATAGATTTGTTTTATTATTTATCACCATACCACACTTATTAATTTATAGATGCGAACCTTAGAAAGTTGAAAAAAATCTGTAGAAATTTTTTGATAGGCTACCAATTTAACTATTACCAGTTTTTGATTTACCAATATTTGTAAACAGTAAATTTCTATGGTTCGCATTTTGCAATTTTTATTTTTATCTATATCTCATAATAAAATGATGATTGATTTTATTTAACACATCAATACATGTTATATTATATTCAGATTGTGTAGTAAAAAAATATTTTAATTTTCAATTGCGCATTACCAAATATATAATTATTGAATATCAGATTACTTTTGCTGATAATATGTGTGATCACATATCATAAAAAATACGAATACTACAAATGCCACTAAAAAATCACAATTTTTTGCAATTGATCTCATATCACAAATTTAAAATTTTCCATTAAAAATGCTGATTACAATTATACTTATTATTCACTCGAATTTACTCAAACCTAATCAATGCAAATAAAATGGAAAAAATCCGAGGCACACGCGATAAGGCTTTTCAGTGAATGACAAAAGTGATAATTGGCGCCACGTTGCAGTACCGTTCCGTGGACCACCACGCTACAACCCGAAAAGACGATCCGGACTACCAGTTGGATTGGGTTTAAACTGGGGTTGGGCCGGAGATCGATCGTCTATGGCATCGTCGCTTCCAATAGCACACAGCGACCTTGATAATTTAAGTCTTCTTCGACGACCAGTTCCTTCCCCTTGTCCATCTGAACGACCATTCAGCTCTGCCAGCTCGAGCGTTTCCGATACCAGCCATCCAAGTCATGAAGACAATGCCAGCATCGTTACAGGTATCCTAAATTTTTCTATTAAAATTATTCCATTACGATAATAACAAACATTGTGATATTTGATTCGAACGAATTCAGAGAATTTATTTAGACCGCAACCATCACCATGTACTCTCTTCATTGTTCTCATTATGAAACATTTCACTTTTAAATCTGCATGTTGTTGATGCGCATATTGTCTAGAAGTTAATTTATTGATTGTTTAATATTGGCATTTTTATATGTTTGGCTGTTTAATGAATATTAGCTTTTTAATGATTTTTTCTAGATTTAATTATTAAGTAATTTATAATGATAATATGATGATGAATTTGATAGCAGTTTAATATTTTTTATTCTAATTTTTTAAATTTTATTTAAATTTGGATCGTCTAGTATATAAGAACCTTTAAATGTTTGTTTCAGATGCCAAATTTCAATTTTTTATGAAATTTCTAAATTTTTATAGCATACTAAATTTAATAATCCTTTTTTGAATTGTATTTTATGTTCAGTTATTTTTGGTTTAAGCAATTTTAATCTAGCTTTATTACAAAATACAAATTGTTAATTTTTTTTACATGATATGATAAGTTGTGGGGCTATGATATATTATACAAAAAAAACCATGTTTGATTATTCAATGCTTCAAAATTTAACTTGTTATATTCATAATGACTAGTATTTTAAATCTAATAACATAGTAGTTGTGGGATATTCATTTTCAGACAAAAGTTTGGGTGACACTAGTGACATTATTTCTGATTCAAGTGGAGTTGGAACTACGACTTCAGATACCACAACTAGTTCTCTAGCGATGCCTGGGTCTACTGTTGTATGCCTAGAAAATTATGATTCTGGTCTTCCTGGACATTTACGAATAAGTCAAGGCGATATTATTGAAGGTAGTTGTTTATTTTAAAATTTTGTAGGAAATTTTAGATTTAATAATAAAATAATAATTTTTTTCATTCAAGTTACCGGTGCAACAGATTGTGGCTTACTCGAAGGTATTGTAAAAGGGGCTGGTAGAAGTGCGACAACAGGAATGTTTCCACCTCATTGTGTCCAAGAAGTTCGATTAAGGCAAGGAACTTCTTTAAATATACCAGCAGCTGCTATGAATGCAAATTCATTCAGTTTAGTTCTTAATAGACGAGATCATAGTAAAAACTATAGTGCAACTGCACCAAGATTAAAAAAATCGTATGTTTGAAAACCTTGGGATATATTTTTTTTTTTCTCTAATTTTTCAACCTTATTAATTTCATATTTTTTTAGAATTAGCAATATGGAATGTCGGACAGTTCTTCTTCATAAAGCTAGTAAAGGTTTTGGTTTTGTTCTGCGTGGAGCCAAAGCTTCATCAGCTCTAATGGATTTAACACCGTCGGAAAGATGTCCTGGATTACAATACCTTGATGATGTCGATCCTGGTGGTGTTGCAGATTTAGCTGGGTTGAAGAAAGGAGACTATCTTATAGCTGTATTTTATTTTATTTCTATATATCTCATAATTAATAATTGCATATAATCCTTACTTTTTAAATTTAATTTATCAGATAAATGGTGAAGATGTGTCTACAGCATCACATGAACATGTAATAGATCTTATACGAAGATCTGGCTCACATGTGTCAATGACTGTTGTGTCTGTGAATCAATGGGGATCTGGAGGCAGTGGAAGTGGAGTTTTACCAGCTAGTAAATCTGTTGTACAATTATCACATGCACAAGGACCTATATGCAGTGGTGCACGGCAATATGCCACTTTACCTCGCAAAGCAAGTGGAGCTCCTGGAGGAAGATCACCAGCACCTGCTCCTCCAAGACGCGATCCTCGAACAACTCTCAGTGTTGGAAGAGCTAGAGCTAAATCTATGGTCGCTGGCCTTGGTATGTATAAGAGATATTTTATTGTAACTATGTTTCATAATTGGATACTATATTATTTTTTTTTCGCAAATTTAATTAAGTCATGAAAGTATCCTAAACCAATTAATTTTATTTCCTTGTTACAGAAAATGGTGGTGAAAAAGATGAGTGTTCTGACCAACTAGGTAATACAAAGTCTTCATCTGCAGAATCTATTCAACAGCAAGGAATGGGCTCTGGAAATGGAAGTGGTAATTGTACACCTGTAGCTCCAAGAACAGCTTCTATTCGTTCTCGTCCTCCTTCTTCGCGAATAACTGCTACTGAACTCGAAGAAATGTTCCAAAGGCAACAAAAACAAGCAGCTCAAGGGTTTGTAATATTTTGATAAATCATTTTAATTATTTACTTTTACAAAATAATACAACAATTACTACATGAATTTTAGATATTGTAATAATACCATGATGGGTACTTCAAACTTCCAAGAAGGGCATGGGTCACCTGCCAAAAATTCTTCTGGTCGTGTTTATGCTAGTGTTGCAGAAATGAAAAGATCAAAGGGAAAGGTAGTTATTTTTACTCTATTCAAATAATTTATTTTTTTCCAGAAAAAATGTATCATTCATATGTTAATATTAATAGGGATGGACAAGAGTTAGATTTAATAACTCAAGTGTGACTGGACTAGGAGAATTACGTAGAGATTTTCACAGCACTCCTGATCTATTTGCAATTACGCCTTCCATGCCTCTACTACCGCAACATAAAGGAAGTCGCTCCCAAGAAGATGTTAATTTAATTTATTCTCAATCAGGTATTATAATTTTTAACATAATATTTACATATTTTATTTCAAAATTCAATACGAATTTTGATAAAATTTAAGTGTCAAGAAGTGGTGGTTTACCACCACCTTCACACCCACCACCACCACCTCCCACTTCAGGACAAGTTGTTGCTGTTGAAATAGGAGCTGAAGAAGCTGAGCATACACCACCGAGCACAGATCTTCTCTCCATGCAACCTGATAACATTATGTCATCCTTCCGGCCTGCTGACAATGCGAAACTGTATGCTTCACCACAAGATGTAAACTCTGTTGCGTTCAGATGTAGAACATTACCAACAAAGACTCATGTAATTCTTTATTTTTTCAATACTAAAATGAAATATTTACTCAATGTTTTACTAATATTTTTCTTTTTCAAATAATCAGGTTCGAAAATCACAAAGTTTGAGGGCTGGAAATGGATCTCCATACCAAACACAAAATTCGCAGACTGCAGATGATCCTACTAATCAATATGCTCAACCGTTTAAACCGCATCGCAGCCATTCCAGCGCTAGTAACAAAGTGTCTTTCGTGAATAGACAGGTAATATTTTTTTATGTATTGTACATACTTACTCCCAACATTTTCAAGTTATTTTCTTTCAAATATTGCCATCTGATTGAATACGTTTTTGAATCCCTATTTTATCGTTCATCTAAACTGATTGTACAATAATTTTTAGAACTCAACGAATGCTGCTCCTCCACCAATACCTGAACCTGATTATAGTATGAGCGAATCTGAAGATGAGGCTGACGGCAAGCAACTGAGATCCAAAGATAATATTACAGATGTATGCACAAATATGAATGCATTACAAATAGTTGCAGAAACTAGTGCCAATAGTAACGCAAGGTAAAACTTATATAATTATGATTTTAAATCAACTATTTCACTATATTATAACTTTTATTTTTTACTATTTTAGCGGTAGCAGTTCAGGATCAGGATCCATGCATCATTCGTTTTCAGTTGATGAAATTCAAAAGATTAGAACTCAACTAAAAAGTTCAAAATCATATCCCAATGATTTCTTATTAAAGAATGACGAAAATTTAATGCAGAATGCAGAGCATCCGGATGAAGACGGTAGCAATGATGATGGTGACAATTCATCATCTGGTGTTAGTTCTGACCAAGAACTAATCATAGGTCCACAAGATAATGAAAATGAGAAACAGAGAACTGCCAAAAATTCTTTAGATAATAGAAAATATTTACACGATAATCAAAAACTATCTACTCAAGAAAAAATTTTGTATAAAGATAAACTTATGAAAGAAACAAAACAAAATGATCCTCCAGTTAAAAACACAAAAGAAAAAGTTTCCTTTAATAACAATGTCATGATTAAATCGTCTAATAATGTTATAACAACAGAACCAGTGCACCTTAACAGTTCATCAGAAAACATAACATCACCAACCAATTACCAGCCGAAAACGTGTGTTGTCAGTCACAGCGGATATAACACCACCACTTATTCCATGGTCAGCACTCCTAGTGGAACAATTAAAGTATTGAATCCGTTGCCACCTTCCAACACATTGCAACGTCATAACTCTTTGACTCGAAAACAAGCAGCTAGTTTCATGTTCAAGAGAGATACTAAAATTGGTCAGTCAGCAGCAGAACGTTTAGGAGTAAACATATCCAAAGCACCAATCTCTAAAAAAGATAACAGAATTAGTCAAGATGACAGTACTAAAGGTGGAGTTCTCACTCGTAGTGCAGTTTCTCTTGCACAACTTCCACCACCACCTGAAGAAGGCGGTGAATTGTTTGCACCGCCCTTATCAGATTTCAATACTCCTAATACCATAAGTAATGCAGAAGAAGTTCCACCTCTGGCTCCACCACCTCAATTCAGCGATAGAGTGCGAATCGTTGGCGCTCTTCCGAAACAAAGCAGCCGACTGCATAGTCAATAAATTTGGCATTTGGTATTGTGTTTGATAAATTACTAGGAATAAATTTTTAGATATTGCAAATTGTCAATATTTTGATACATATATTTACTAGATAAGATTGTTTATAAATACTTTTAATGCATAGGATCTAGTTGAAATTAATTTAAAATATTATTCCCGCTTGAATATTTTCCAATAATTTTCATTTGAATAATATTTTAATTGATATGAAATATACCAAAGATAGTTTTTCTTTATTACAAGCATATAACGAATTAGGTTTTAGTATTTATTGTAAGGAAAACAATTTCTACATTCATATATTATAATTATCATATTCTTTATTCACAGTACAATCTACACTCCTTGTATATACTTTCGATTTGTATATTTTATTTATTTTCCTCCACATGTAATATGTACATTCCCACACATGAACATTTTGTGTTATATATTTTATACTCAATTAAACGAATTTAAAATTGTTATAATAAATGTTATATCAGTGCCATTTTGTGAAATTACACAGCTATTTTGCAATAAAAAATAATGAACTCGTGATTTTTCTTATTTGTTTTATTTATTTCCAGATTTACACACCATTTAAAATTTTACATTTTCAATGGTTAGATGCATCCAATATTACCAATGAGAGAAAATGTAATATGATAAGAAATAATACTAAATAACTAAACACTTCACATACTAAAATAACTTATACATTTCATATCTAAATTAATAAGCTTATTTTGAAAATTTAAATAAAAAAAAGATATTTTTTAATCAATTAAGAAAGAAAGCCATTACCTTCATCAGTAACTTTCATCCTCCGTTTTAATACAAGCTTGGTAATTTTGTCAGATTACGTTGCCATAGCGCCAATGCGCTACAACAAACATTGTGTCAAAAATGGATAATCCAAAGGTATAAATTATCTAGGGTTATATAGCTTAAAATCTATTAAAATCTTAATCAATCGTTTGCAATTTTATTTTATGTTTACAAATAAATTTATTAAAATCTACTTATGCTTTAAGAATAAGATATTCTTTTCATGCTGAAAGTAATTTTGATGATGATGATACATGAACAATTTCAGCTTATTTATTATGTGGAACAACCCCATGGAACAGGAGATGTCTTCATGTGTTGGCAAACTGGTAGTAGTGGTACATTACTAGCGACAACAGGAATGGATTCTACTATTGCTATTTTTAATCGCTATGGTCAGTTGCAAGAAAGAATTAAAATTCCAGGGTATATTTTGCGAGTTATCAAATTTCTATAATTAATTTATAATGTTTGTCATAAAAAATCAGAAATTAAAAATATTATAGACTATGTTGTGGACTAGAATGGGATTCTGAAGGTGATTTCCTCGCTGCAATTACACCCGTAAATGCCTCAGTTACTATTTGGGAATGTCACACACAAAAAAAATTAACTATTGACACTGGATTAAGAGAATCTCCTACTTGCATTACATGGGCAAAACAAGAATCTATTTTGGCAATCGGAACTCAAAAAGGAAATGTCATATTTTACAACCACCACACTTCGAAGTACAGTAAATTTTAAATTAAAACACATTATAAAATACAAATGATAATTCGCACATATAATATAAAGTATTTATGTGTATAGTTTTTCAAAATCCAAATTGATTCATTTAATATTAATAGACGTATTCCTGTTATTGGTAAACATACAAAAAAAATCATATGCGGTGCCTGGAACAGTGATAATATACTAGCTCTAGTATCAGAAGATAAAACTCTTTCTATTAGCAATTCTGAAGGAGATACACTTAGAATTGTTTCTTTGAGAGATCAACCAAACGATCTTCAGTTTTCAGAAATGAAAACAGATGAAAGAGTTGCCGGAGAAAATACTGTAAGGATAATAGATTAACTCAATTTTATTTTGTTTTTAATTTAATTCACATTCATTACTATTTCAGATAAGTCTTGTTGTTGGAAAGAGAACATTGTATTTATACAATTTACTTGATCCTGAAAATCCTATAGAATTAGCATTTCAGCAAAAATATGGATCTATAGTTACATATAAATGGTACAGTGATGGTTATATAATGATCGGTTTCACAGCCGGAATTTTAATAGCAATTTCAACTCATATCAAGGAAGTAGGACAAGAATTATTTCAAATAAAAAATCACAAAGAATCGCTTTTAGATTTGGCAGTTTCACAATCATTGGGAGAAGTTGCTACTTGTGGAGATAATATGTAAATATAATAAACGGGAATTTCTTTAATCTATATAAATTCTAATATCTTATTTGTCTTTGAGAAAATAAAATGGTAAACTGATCATATTTTATATTAGAAAAATAATTAACTCGACTACTTCATTTGTTAGGGTCAAAATACGGTCAATTTGGGAGACTTCAGAAAGCAGTAATTCATTTTATCCACAAGGAGGTGCTGAAAAATGTGCGTGGAGTAATGATGGACACCTATTAACTATTTCTGGAAAATCAAATTTATCTGTTTACTTAATGAATCTGACACCTTTATGCTCAGCTCATAACACTCGGGCATTTTTACTAACTAATTTGACGGAAGGAACTCTTTATCAATGTGTGCCTGTAGATGATTCGTCGATTGTAGATTCTAAAGGTGGTTCATTTTTATCATTTGTATTAGAACTCGATTTCGAATACATAATTTTTTTCTTGAATAGGAAGTCCTGTTGAATTGATGCAAATAAAATTTCAAATTGAACCGCTATTAATTGGTGTAGGACCATATCATGTATGCTGTGTAAGTAATGATGTGGCTTGGTTTTATGATACTACTGTATATCAACCATCTAATGTGATTAGTTCATCAAAAACTTCATCACTTGGTCGTCGTCAATATCCTGGTGCTGTATCTAGCATAAAAATTGGCACAGAGTATGCAGCTGTATTGTTCGAAGGGAAAATTATGCTTCACATGGTAAATATGTAATAGAAATAAAAGTATAAAAAAAATATTTTTGAAGTACACAACTACACAAAAAGTGTTTTTGAAGTTAAAAAATTGCAACTTCGTATTACAAATTTTAATTTGACATTTAATTTACTGTTAATAAAACGGTAAATATAATTTTATTATAGCTCGATCATCCTGAAATTAGCCACGAGGAAAAAGAAAGTTGCTTATTTCCTGAACCAGCTTTACAGGAAGCTATTATAACTTCACATGCTTTGAGTAATGACTTCTTGATATTTGTGACTGATGTAAAAATATATGCTTATGTTCTTTGTGTTAATGCAATATAATATTTTTTTTAAATATCTGATATGTTAATTTTTCAGCTTGGTCATTTGCAATATTTTGCTATAGAAGAATGGAAAATAATTTTAAGGTTTCGTCATTCAATTGGTTTTCAATCAATTTTCTGTGATCCTCCTGCTACAAGAGTCATAGTTGTCGATGTTAAAAATAATGGATTCATTTATAATCCTATTAATGATAGCATTACTGAAATACCAAATTTTCCCGCCAATTATAAGTACTTACTGCATGAGATTAACAAAAAAATATAATTGAACCTTTTCTTGTACAAATTTTACAAAATATTAAATATCAAATATTTGATTTAGGGGTGCATTATGGGACACATGTTTAATGGATAGAAATATATTTATTGTTTGGAGCGAAGATAATATAATGACATATTATTTTGTGAATCAATCAGTCAACGGAAATCATGTTGAGTTTCTAGGTGAAACTCCGTTACCAAAAGACCAAATACCTTTGGTATTTTGTAGTGGCGATTTATTTTTTCAAATGAATGGTGGCAGGTGAAATCATTTAAAAAATGATAAGAACTAAATAAATTCTTTTGATTAGAGATTAAATACTTTTTTTAACAGATTGAACAAAATTACTCTATCTACACATATCACATATGGACTTTTGGATGCAGACCCAGAAAAAAGAGGGATAAATGAAAACGAACATTTTCAAAAATTAATCAATTTGAGACGATTTGCTGAGGCCTATGATTTATGCAATATAATGAATAAAAACGATTGCTGGGTTCAATTAGGAAAAGCAGCTATTACTAATTTAGATATTCCATTTGGTAATGATGAAATATTTATGATGAATAAGCAACATTAAAAAAAATTTATTACGTGAATATCTTTTGTAGCAATTCGCGTATATACTCATTTAAATGATGTCGCAATGGTTTGGACATTAGAAGATATGTTGGATATCGAGCATCTTCCTATATTATGGTGAATTATTTTAGATATTAAATATATTTATTTTTTATATACAACTATTATGTAAAAGCAAATACCAAATGTAAAAGTATACTACTCATAATTATTATTTACAACTCTTTGAATCATAGTGCTATTATGAAATCAAAAATAAATTTATTATTTCATACAATACTATGTTTCTTAAAAAACTTTTAAATGTTATATTAATATTAAAATTTAAAAAAAAAAGATTAATATATTGTAAAGTGAGTTAATTATTGATTCACTGTAGTTCACGAGCTTGTGTTTGCTTGGGAAGAGCTGAAGCTGCTGCTGCATGGACCACAGGTAGTACCGGAAGCGCTAGCAGAGAAGAACTTGCTCTACGTTTAGTGTTGCATCATTGGCCTCGAGCTATAGAACTTGCTAAAACAATTGCTCCAGAACGGTTATCTTCAATTCAATTAAGTCACGCAAAACATCTTGAATTTATGTTAGTAATGTTAAAATATCAAATCAAATTTATTATATTTTGCAACCAATTTTATAAAAAAATTCTAAATTTCAGTGGTGATAATTATGAAGCATTGAGTAGCTATGAAAAGGCTCTGATTGAAAATGATAAAAATGCAAACGATCATAATCGACAGTGTCTTTCTGGTTTGGCAAGAACGTCTATTAAATGTAATGATTTCAATAAAGGTCTATCAATTATATCCGAAATGGCTGATGACAGAAATCTTATAATAGAGTGTGCCGAACTTTTAGAAAATTCTAAGCAATATGGACAAGCTGCTAGTCTTTATGAACAAGTTGATGTAGTAGATAAAGCTGCAACTTTATATATAAAATTAAAATCCTGGATCAAAGTTGAGCAACTTTTACCAAAAATTACATCACCTTCTATTCATTTGCAGTATGCTAAAGCAAAAGAATTAGATGGAAGATATGCAGAGGCTCTGAAATCTTACAAAATGGCCAAAGATTTCGATTCAGTTATTAGACTTAATTTGGATTATTTAAACAATCCCGATGAAGCTGTTCAGTTTGTTCAAGAAACTAAATCAATTCATGGCGCAAAATTAGTTGCATCTTTTTTTCAAAAACTGAATGATTATACGTCAGCCATAAAATTTTTGATTATGTCTTTATGCTACGAAGAAGCATTTCAACTTGCAAGGCAACACGGTAAACTTCAACTATTTGGAGAAATTTTAATACAAAATGCTGATGCAAGACTCGAAGATTTCAGAAGTCTCGCTTTACATTTCGAAAATGAAAAAAATTACCTATTGGCTGGAAAATTCTTTTTTCACTCTAAAGAATATCCAAAAGCCATGTCCTATTTACTTAAAGCAGCAGCGAATAACTCAAACGATGACGAGGCTATTTCATTAGCTATTGATACTATTGCATCATCAAACAGCGAGAAATTGGCTAAATCATTGATTGAATTTTTGCTTGGTGATTTAGATGGGTTACCTAAAGATCCCAAATATTTGTTTCGGCTATATATGGCAAGAAAACAATTCCAAGAAGCGGCTAAAACTGCCCTTATTATTGCAAATCAAGAACAAATAAATGGAAATTACAGAATAGCACATGATATGCTTTTTACAATGTATCAGGAGTTGAAAAACAATGGTCTCACAATACCTGCAGAAATGAAAGAGAATTTGGCTCTTTTGCATTCTTATATACTAGTCAGATTACATCTGAAGAGAGGAGATCATCTTAAATGTGCCAATATGCTTATTAGAGTAGCTGAAAACATATCATCTTTTCCTGCACGTAAGCAAAAATTAACATACTATAAATCAATTGTATTAGCATTTTTGAATATCTAACAATACATTTTATGTGCAGATGTTGTTTCTATTCTCACATCAGTTGTAATTGAATGTCAGAGAGCTAATTTAAAAAAGGCTGCTCATGCTTATGCAAAAATATTAATGAAGCCAGAATATCGACCTCAAATAGACGCAAAATATACGAAAAAAATTGAATCTATTGTACGACATCCCCCTAAAGATCACGAGAACAATGATCGATCGACTCCTTGCCCTTATTGCGACAGCAATATCAGTGAAACAGTTTTAATTTGCGACCAGTGTAAAATGTCTTTGCCGTTCTGCATTGCAACAGTAATTGGTTATATTTGGTTGAATCGATAATTTTTGATTTTGTGTTTACTAATTTTATGAAAATTATCTGGTAGGGATGCCACATAATAAAGTCTGATTTCACCGTTTGCCCCAATTGTGAGTTTCCAGCTATAAGAAAGGAGTTCATTATGTAAGTTTTCAAATATTTAATTGATTTAATTATTTAGATGTGTGTGTGTGTGTGTGTGTGTGAATATTAAAAATGTGAAATTTTTCAGACTAGCTGAAGAGGATCTTCAGTGTCCAATGTGTTGGGAGAAGGTAGATCCAAAACAATTGGTGAAAATTGACAGTATCGAAGTATATTTGCAAAAAAAATAATGAAACAAATAATAAAATATGCATCTAATTCAATAAATAAATTTCAGGTATAAATACAAAATATAGTTAATTTATAAATTAAGTTAATATTGACAAAATATCTATTAAGTATATTTATATAATACACAGTGTAAAACCAAAACTTATTAAAATAAAGATATTTCAACAAAAATTGTACTTACTAGATTTCACAAAAAAGATTGTGTTGTTTTAGATCCCTAATTAAAAAATAAAAGTAAAAAAGAAAGTCTTAAGAAAGCTTTGTGGGTCGGGCTATCCAGCGACCATCAAAGCTAATATTAAGAAAAAAATTGTAAAGGAATTCTAAAATAAAATTCGATTTTGTTCACATAATTATATTATAAAATGTTTTTAATTACAATAAACAGCATAAGTATCATAATATAACTATGCTAGGAACAACTTAATCTATGCACAAGCGGACAGGATGTACCTTTTATATTTACATTTGTACATTGAGCGCTTTACCATTTACTAAGTATAATACTTACTAAATATTTTATTTATCCATATCAATTGATTTAATAAATATGGTAAGTGCAAATTTGAAAAACGGTTATCAAGGTAATATATAATACCAGTTCGCAAGACTTGAGTATGCAAATCCAAAAAAATATATTTTGGAATGTGATACTTCATTATTACCTACGTGTGAATAAATATATAATAATGAAAAATAATTTCGCAATAAGTGGTGCGATCTGGTAAGAACACCTTAAGAGCATCTTTACACTTTGTTTTCTTTAGATACAATAATTCACCCAATATTTTACACTTCGCTTTCACAAGTTCATATTTTTTTACAAATAAACTATGCATATACACAACATATATACGCACTGAATTTATAATTTATTTAAATGCTTTTGTCACCTGTGTCACTTTCACAGATTAAAATTAAAAACAATAAAATTCACTTAAAAATATGCAACACCAAACATTGTATTTGGTAAAATAACAATTCATATAGCTACCAATAGCAAAATTATCTAAAACAACCCATAGGGCACTTCATTCAAATCGAAGACACACATTCTGCAGATAAATATTTTATATCAAACAATTCATGCTCAATTATGTAAAATTAATTAATTACTTATATACAAATGTAAAATATTGTAAAAATCTATAAATTAAAACTAAGCACATAGAGTAAATGTACATTCAAACAACACAATATGATCAGTTGTTGTCCTCCGATCAATCAGTGTCAATATAACACAGCCGTGAACTGACGGTCCGTCACATATCCCTAACGAGTCGTCAATAAAACTTACATTATACAGTTCATATATATTTACAATTGAAGATATTTACAAGATATTTACACTACAATTGGTCAACAAACTTTGTGAGTTGTTCCTGTGGTGTCATAGGCGGTAACTGTTCATCAGGCTGCTGTAACGCAGGAGGTGCCGGTGATTGGTGTACCAGCATCATCTCTGCCGGTGTATGAGGTCGGGATGAGGGAGTAGGGGGTGGTGAACGTTGTAATATCTGCATTCCCGGGTTGAAATAACGCGTATTTCCCACATTTACGCCTCGCCCACTATATAAGGGAGCAGGAAATCCTTGCGGCTGTTGTTGCTGCTGCTGCTGTTGTTGTTGCTGTTGCTGCTGCTGTTGTTGTTGCTGTTGTTGTTGCTGCTGCTGCTGCTGCTGCTGCACCTGTTGTTGCTGAACTTGCTGATTCCTTTGTATGTTACTTATAAGTTGTTGTTGTTTGAAAGGCCAATGTTGCTGAGCGTTAATATTTCCTATATTATTTAATTGTCCCATTCCTTGTACACCTGACACACCACCAACCTAAAAAATAAAATAAAAAAGCGAATAAGAAAAATATTAACAAAAAAAAAAAAAAACACTGATTGGGAATGTCAATTTTTACTTGTTGCTGTTGGCCGAGCATTTGAAGATGTTGTATTTGTTGTTGTTGCTGAGGTGGAGGAACTTGAGAGAGACCAGTAGGTCCAGGGGGACCACCCGCTGCATTAACACCGCCTATCATATGACCTCCACCGGCAGCTTGCTGTTGATTTTGCTGAGTATTCTGAAAAAAATAATGAATGTTTTAATCGATACCGAATGAATACCTTAATACTTAACCAAGAAGTTGGCAAAGAAGCAAACCTGTCTTTGTTTAATAAAAGCAGCCATCAATGGAGGGTTGGCCTTAAGTATTTGTAAAATTTGGGCTTGTTGATCGGGATTTGTCGGCGAACGAAGCGTAACCATTAACTGTTGAAGTGCTTTATGATGATTGAGTGAAGAACTACCTCCCGGAGCCACTCCTGTTGGCCTTACAATTCCTACCGGAGTTCGTACTGGACCTCCAACCATTCCACCCATGTTGTTCACTTGACCCATAGGTTGTCCCTGTTGCTGTTGTTGTGTTACCATGCCCATCATCTAAAAAAATAAATAAAATTGCATTGATAAAATTATAAGAATTATGTAAAACTACAACTTTCGACATTGTATACAAACCTGCTGTTGATTATTCGGTTGATTTTGAATTTGAAGAATTTGTTGAGGATGGGAAGAATGTTGTGGATGTTGAGAATGACCATGCATTTGTAGTAGTTGTGAATGATTGAGAGATTGAGCCATCGGATGAGGTTGTCGCAAAGCTTGCTGAGGTTTTCCAGGATAACGTTGCCCTCCCCATTGTTCCATGGGATGCAGTCTCTGCTGCGCAATAGGTTGTGGCGGAGGCATTTGCTGTGCAGATTTTCCAAAGTGAGGTGTTCTTTGATGAGCTGCTTCCTCTTGAACTTGTTTTACAACTTGAAGTACATTAGGAGGCGGAGTATGTGTAGCTGGTGTAGGTTTTGCACCAGTCAGAGGAGGAGAGGCTAAAGCGGGAGGTGCAGACGTCGGCGGTGGGCTACTACCTGTGCCACCCATACCTGGTGCAGCACGCGTATTCATAACAGCCACTCGGCGTCTAAGCAATTGAGCTTGTTGTAATCTTTGTTGTAATTGTTGCTGTTTCAATTTGTGTTTAATGTTACTACAGAAAGGCACAAGACATTTGATTTCTTGACAATGTTTTGCATGATAACAACATAACGCTATCAATTGTTTGCAAATCGAACAGCCACCATTAGTTTTACGTTTGCAATTTCTAGTATGAGTGACCACACGTTTCATCTTCTGACAAGACGGCAGCCTGCAGTTAGCGTCTCTACATTGGCAGGCATGAACCAAAGACTGGATACATCTCTGGATAGAAAGTTTCCTGGCTTCTTGTGGATTAGCCTGCTTTGTATCTCCAGGAGAGGATCCATCGTCCAGATCGAGACCGAGTTTCTCCATTTTATGCGGATGACCTTCTTTGTCGTAGCAAACTATGCAGAGATCGAAATCGTCACAGACTGTACAATGATAACGAGTCTCGACGTGACCTTTGCAGTGATTGCAAGTGTAAACAAATTTATCTTGTCCCTGGTTATGCAACTCCCACAGCATACAGAGAGTAGAAAATTGTGCTCTTCGCAAAGACGAAAACTCATAATGTCTATCACGAGCCATTGTCAAGAAAGCATCACGACCATCCATTAAATCACAATTGATAAGAGGGTCAGGATCTTGAATAGACTAAAAAGTAAAAACATAATTACATTTTGTTTGTTAACAGAAACTGCTAAGCTGCTAAATAAGTCAATTGCTTACGGCTAAACTAGCTGCAGATTGAACCGAATGCAACCGGATTACGAAAAATACTTCTTTATGCTTTTCCATAGTAGCAAATATCTTGGCACTGAGATCGTTTCCAGTTTGTTGATCACTATGTTTCTTATTATTTTTACGCTGTGCTGCTTTTGACTTGTTGGATTTTTTCGCCTTTTTCTGGCCTTTTTTCTTCCCATCGGGTCCTTGTTCACTGTCCTCTGCCAGTTGGGTTATTTGCTAAAATAATAATAATAACGTTATTTTGCATTCGTGTTTTTTTTTCAAATTTGATTGAAACTACTAAAAGAAAACGAACACTTACAGCAGCTTCAGCGGCCTCTGCTTGTTTTCTCTTTTCTTCTTCTTGATCTAATTCTTTGATAGATTCTTCTAATACATTTGGCCAAAAATCTCCCTCAAAATATGGCAAATCAGCAGCTGAAGATATGCTATCTTCCATCGCTTGCTTTAAAATATCTTTATAATCGACAATAATTCTTTCTATAATTCCTTTGTCGAGCATTTTTTTATACCATTCTTGGAGTTTTTTGGGCTTAGGAATTTTCTGTTCAACAGGATGACAGTGAAAAATATAATCATCCCCTTCAGATGGAGGACAAGCCCAAATATGTGCCATAGTATAACCTAATTGTTTAGCATAATCCAAATAACCTAATAATATTTCATGGTATACAGCAGTTCGGCAATGCCTTGGTTTGAAAAAATGAACTGAATCTAAATATGCTATGTATACTCTTCTTGTGTTGGGCATGGGAGACTCACTACCATATTCTTGTACATGCATGCCGAAAAAACATACATCTACTCCATCAATCTCTTCAAAAGCAAAAAGAGCTTTTGCCCGGTAAGGGAATTCACCAGGAAATTCTCCGCCTTCTACAAAACGACTTCTCATGCCCGGTTTGACTTCAACAACTTTGTCTGAACTAGCTACGACACGAATGCTCACTTCACCAGCGCCAGCTTCCTTTTTCTTCAAAAAGTTATTTACTCTAGTTTCAATATAAATTCCTAGTTTAGATGTCGGGAGTCGTTTAGCGCTGAATTTATTTTCTTTTCTTTTGGCACCTTTCTTTTTAAGACAATTATTACACACGAAACCTTGGGGCCAAATTTGTTCTAAATGAAGTACACATATTTGGTGTTGTTTTTTGCCACAACTACCACACTTCACATACGGTTCTAGTTCTAAATGATCATTTTTCATTTCTTTAAATTGATCTTTTTTGATAAGACTAAAAATGCAATAAATCAAAAATGAGTTTAAAGTCATAAATTTCCTTAAAAATTAATAAAACAACACGAAATATTTTGGTACTCACGTTGTTTGCATTGGATCTTCTCCTAAAGTCACAGTATCTCCAGCAATATCGTTAAAACATTTTTGACAAAATGTATATCTAAAAGGCAAATATAAAACAATGATGAAAATTGTATTTATTAAATATAGATAGATGGGAGAAAATATTTTTAATTTCTTATACAATTAAAAATATATGACGACTTACCTATTTTGGTAACTAAAATATTTTGCATCTCTAGGAATAGTACATAGTTGTTTTCCATAACAACATAAAACTTGAGGATTGAAAGTGTACTTTCGCCCACAACAATAGCCCAAGTTTTGCATGACAGGATCTATTTCTTGTTCAAAAACTTCAGACAGCTAGAAAAGTATCGAAAACAAATAGATTAATTTTCAGTAAAATATAAATATTAAGAAAAGATAACAATATGAAAATAAATTTACCTTTGTACAGTAACGATAAACTTTCGAAGTTTTTCTGTTGTAAAGCCAAGCATTTTCGAACATAAGCCAAACATCATCTACATACTCCCAGGGATCAGAATACTTTCCAGTGTCCAACTTACTTCTGATGGTTGAAAGATCCATTGGTTTTTTAACAATATCGAAATAATCAGGAACATTTAATAGTTTGGGATCGACTGGTACTTTAAACGGTCCTGATTCTGGATCTTGTCGAAATAGTTTTTCCAATGTAGGCATTAGAGCTTGCCTCAATTCTTCCGGTTTGAAAATGCAAATTCGTAACTTTGTATCTCCACTTTGATTCTGAATAGACTCAGATATTGAGGGTTTGACATCAGAAGATGGCGAAACTGGCTCTTCTTTAATATACACTTCTTCTTTTAGATCTTGTTCAATATTGTCAATAGGTTCTGATTTTATTTCTTTTTTAATATCATTATGAACATTTTTCCCACTAGAACTACTGACAGAATCGTCTATAGGTTCTTTTTTAATGTCTTCTTGTTTGATTTCCATCTTTCCTCCAGATATGCCAGGGTGGCTTTGTGGAGGATGAGGACTTTCTTCTTGATCCATTCCAGCAGCTGCATTCAATGCAGCCATTTGGGACGATAATGTCGAAGAAGATCTTGATACTGACATGCCTTTACCAGGCACACTGGGAACTTGATCTTGCGATGAAGGCGGAAGGGGACTGGGCATAGTAGGTTGGATTAGTGGAGTCGAAGGAGTACTTGGAGGAACAGGGCCATTTGAGGCCACACCGCCTAATCCTGGAGAAGCCCCTCTTTGAGAACCGACTGAAGTGGGTCCTGAACTCATTTGAGAAGCCATCGACACTTGGTCTGTGGCATTTGGTGTACTAGACGAAGGTAGAGGTATCCTATTATTACTAAATTGGTTTTGATTCATATATGGACTTGGTGCCTGGCTATTGGGAGTACCATTAGAAACTGTTTGTTGAGCAGCAAGTCGTGCTTTCTTAATATCATTATATTGTTGATTGGGAGAAGCACCAATTATATTTGGTCCGTTAGAATTAAGTGATGCAAATTGGTTAGGAACCGAATTATTATTTGGCATATTGGATGCAGGTGAAGCCATGGGTTGAGCAAAAGGTGATAATCCAGAATTTGAAACGATATTCGGATTAGGAGTTTGAGGTAAAGCATTTGGACTAGGACCAGGAGGGCCAACAAGATTGGGTTGAAACTGCATTCTGTTATTGGGCGGAGTTAACCCAATACTACCGGGAGAGTGACTTCGCATAGCTATAGTTTGTTGAGTTAGTGCTGGTCTAGGAAGTCCAGTTTGGACAGTCGACAATTGTGGCCGCACTGGAGCTACCGTCGCTGGAACTCCGCTCACACATCCAACATTATTTTGAGGTTGTTGCAGTTGTTGTTCCCTTCGCTTTTGTCGTTTTTCTTCAAGTTCTTTCTGAATTTTGTAGATTTTTTCTGCCAGTAAATGGTAGTACTCAGAACGAGTCGTAGCCATTTCATACATATCTCCTTCTACTTTACGAGCATAGGCTACTAGATTATACATTCTTTTATCTAACATTGCAGTAGGATCAGGAGTTGGAAAAATGGCTTGTACTCTGTAAATTTCAAATAACAAGAAATGTTATTTTACCATACTATATCGATAATAATTGAAACTAATATGAAATCGAAAACTTACAATTTATGCACTAAATGATTTCGTAAATCAGATGTAATAGATTGATGCCATTCTTTGCTTCCAGCCGTCGGATTAGCAGTTACTTGTCCCCCACTTAACGGAATATTGTTTGTCCCGAGCTGTAAAGAAAAAATAAATATATTACATCACTTGTTTCATTATATATACATCAACTAAAATAAATTTCAAAATTAAAATCGACATACCACTTGTTGATTTTGAATATCTTGATTGGTGAGATTGGGTACATTAGGTTGTCCACTTTGATTATTTTGATTATTAGAGAATTGTTGGTGTTGTTTTATATTTAATAATTGAATAGCCATAGAAGTCTGCTGTGCAGAATCTGAACCGAGAGGTGCAATGACACCTGTAGGACGAGGACCAGGACACGGTACAGCAGTACCAGTTGGGGCTGCTGGTCGCACCATAGGATTGTTTGTGACATTTGTAGCGGTACCTACTACAGTTGATAACTGAGATGGACCTGTGCCTAATCCGCTGCCTGGTCCACCAGCGCTAGTCGGACACTGAATTCCTAAACTGTCACACGCACGTCTCATATCAGATGGTGAAGGATTAAGTGTTGAGTTTGCTACTGGTTGAGGAGTACCCGTAACTAAAAAATGAATAATTAAAATTTGTAATATTTTTCAAAAAAGCGAAAATCAAAACATTATTAAATAATCATTTTTCATTAACTAAAAAAACATTCAAAATGTAATTAGCTGTGTGTGAGTGAGCATTAAATGAATTTTCGTTGTTACATATTTCTTTGTAATAAAATTATAATATTAATTATACAAGATCAAATGAATTAACTTGAATAAAGTCAGGTCTAATTGTTAGTAGAAGTGCGTAATTCTACAATACTGAATAGATTCAATTTTAAAAATATATATCGAAATATCATCATAATTTAAATATGTTTATTTCACATCCAAGGTGGTACAAACGAAAAAAAAAAAACTAAGGCAGAGGGTGTGAAAGGAACCTCCATGTGGTGAACCTGAAAATGTTCTTTTCAGCTATTCCTTTCACTCTCAATGCGTAACAAGCATGTTAAGTTTAAATAATGAGTGTAAAGAAAAATATGGAAATATTTCATAGCATTAAAGACTAATAAATGACAAAAACAATATATTATTAATTATACAAATGAGTAGATCTGTTTTTGTATAAGAACTAACGAAAAAAAAAAGTGAATTAATCCAATCTAAAAGATCCATACTTAAAATAGTATCGAAAAAATAAATCGGTATAAAAATAATACATACTAATTTCTAATATTATTCATGCTTACCAGAACTCAAATTATTATTACGATTTCTATCTGCTTGCTTTAAAGGCAAACATACAGGACAATCATTTCTAGTACAATGTTTCCAATGGTTAATTATCTGTCTTGACGAGGAACAGTGAGCTACTGAACAAGTTCTGCCAGCCTTTAGAACAAAATAATATTTTATGTAATAATCATAAGCAAACATAAATCAAAAAAGTATCAAAATATATTTACCTGACAGTTTATCATGTGAGTAAGTACACCTTTCATTGTTCTACAATGGGGTAATGTACATTGCCAAGCTTCACCGTTATTGACATGAGCTTCTCTTCTTTGACATTTATGAGCGTGTAGAAGTAACACTAATTGCTGTTGGATGAGTTTTCTCTTTTCGGGATCGGCGATTGAAGGTGGTGGTGTGGACTGTTGTGCTGTTGCGGCAGGAGTGTTTTGCTGCGTTGCCGCTTGAGGTCCTGGTTGTGAGCTAGCGGGAGCTCCAGATTGTGGCTGTTGGGGTGATGGAGCTGGCGGAACAGCTTGCCCCGCCATTCCTCCAGCATTTCCGACAGTACCACTATCACCAGGCGCTCCAAATCTGGTTGCATTTCCTAAATTAACACCGACTCCAGCACCGACCAAACTTCCGACACCGACACCACGTTGAGTCGGTGTGACGCCTAAAAAAAAAGTTCAAGAAAAAAATAGTTTAACAAATAATCAATACCCTAAATATTTTTATAACCATTAAATATTTGCCAATATTGCAGTTATGATCCTACTTAACACAGTCATATTTGATAAAAGTTGATTGATGGCACAACAACTGATCTAAAGACAATCTGCTCAACGATAACTCATTCAAGCAACAACCGATCCAACGGATGATTGGTCCAATGGATAATTCGTCCAAGACAACTGGTCCAAAATGGTCTAAACGACAATTGGTCCAGAAGTTAATATTAAATTGATCACTATTGATTTTTGTTGACTCATAATTTTTGAAACGCGGGCAGGCCGTGTTTTCGTTTTGTGAAATCCCAAAATTTTTTCTCAAACGAATTTATTATATTTGAAACTGTCCAATAGCCACAAAAATGGTATCTACTGAATTATGTAATACTTCATACAACATATGAACATTTGCGAGGTGCTGACGTCAACATCACTTTATTATGCTTGGAAGAAATGTATTTTTACGAACAGTTCTAAAAAAAATTTTTCGTTTTTCGAATGCATTCTACCATGTTCCGAGAAGTTGAGTTTGGTATTTAGTGTGTTTACATTGATTCAATCGATATAAAGATTATAATATATGCTGCTGTTGCTATTTATTAATTACGGAGCTAAAGATCAGCCAGAAAAATTTATTATATTAAGTTTTTTTAAAGTTAACGAAAATGTATAATAATCAATTAAATATTAATTTTCAGACCAATTGTCGTTTAAGACTGTTTTGGACCAGTTGTCATTGGATGAATTGTCATTTGGATAGTTTTGGACCAGCTTTCATTGGACGAGTTGTCTTGGACGAATTGTCCGTTGGACAGGTGTCTTGAACAAGTTATCGTTGGACCAATTTGAATCAATTTTATGTGAGTAAATTATTGGGATGGTTGATGCAAAGCATCTTGAAGTGGGTGTAGCAGGTTGGTTCAATACTTGACATCAAGTCTATGCTTTGATATAGCTTTTAACAGATTTAACGTTAATAGTTTCAAAAATCTCGTATATTTTTAAATATATCTTAAATTAAGAATTAAAATACAAGTTAGATTTAAAAATCTGGTGGAAGAAAAAATAATTTAGTTTTCTTTCAAAATATTACTAGTGCCTTATATAACGTCTGCTGACAAAAAAAATCTATAAATATAATTTCGACAAATTGAATGAAAAAAATTCACGATTCTATTTTCAAAATCTGAAAAAAAGTAAACTATTTTTAAAAATAATCTCAGTTAAATTCCCGTACAGTATGAATAAACACGGATATATTTATATATTCCAAATTAGGGGCAACTTAAAAACTCAAGAAAAAAAATTATATAAACATAAAAAAATCAATTTTATCAGAACAAAAAAAAACAAGTTTAGGTTTCCGAGTACCATACTTTTTATATGACTCATATAATAGAATATTTTAACTGTTTTAAGCATATATCACTAATATTCAGTCCATAAAAAACGTAAAACTTTAAGAATTTTTTATTATCTAATTAAATATATTCACTGTCAAAACAATATTTAAAACCATCAACAAACATCCTTGCAAATAATTAAAAAAAGAATTATGTTTTTACACTCAACCTATGATAAAGATTTTTTCAAATACCTTTCAGTATGCTGCAATGAAAATTTTCTCACATTCGTTGCAGATACAACATGTCAAATTTCTCATCAAAATTAAAACTTTGTTAAATTTCCTTAGTGAATTACACGTGCATCATGAATAATCAGATAAAATTACGCTATTATTGTATTGCAGCAGCACACATATTTCATGACAAGAATACTTTTTTATCATGATATAAACATGAAGTAGAATCCGAGATATATTCAAGTAGAGAATACACATACTAATTATTATTTTTGCAGTCAATAAGAAAACAGAACTGCAAACCCCCAAAGTATATTTTTCAAATGAACACTTTAGGAATCACAACTCAAAGTCAACCGAATTAAAAAAATATTTTCGTGATACAAATAGTTTAAGTTTATCTTACGTAAAAGAATAGATCTAGCGATAAAAAGTTCTACAACACCGAATAAGACAAACACTAACATACCTGGCATTTGAGTGGGTGCTGCTCCCTGAGGCGGAGTATACGACGTGTGATATGGCGCATGGGGATGATTGGGTCCAGTTACACGTTGACCGACCATATGATGAGGAGGTCCAGCTCGTACTGCTCCAACACCTACCACCGGTCCGAGATGACCGGCGGCTTGCTGCTGTTGCTGCTGCTGCTGCTGTTGTTGTTGTTGTTGCTGTTGCTGCTGTTGTTGTTGTTGTTGTTGCTGCTGTTGCTGTTGCTGCTGTTGTTGCTGCTGTTGTTGTTGTTGTTGTTGTTGCTGTTGTTGCATTGCGACCGCACGTAGCATCGGTCCATTTTGCATATTACCCTTTTGTTTCAAATAAAAATTAAGTATTTGGAACTTTTTCAATTTGTAGAAGTGGACGTTTGAAAATAGTCACCTGAGAAACGTTATGATGCTGCGGATGATGAACCGAACCCATGATCGGTTGTTTATTTACACTGTTGACGACCAGAGCGTTTCCTCCTAATGTGGCTCCCATAACGTTGCCGCCCATATTACTATTGGTCATGATCATTCCTCCGGCTCCACCTCCGACATTGCTAACAAACATACCTAAAACCATAATTTAGCATCAGTACCGAAGCGGAGGGTTAGAATCTCGATACAGAACCGAGACAACTTCACGATCGATCGTAATTTGTGACGTTTATATTTAGTCATTCCGCAAAACCAAAAAATAAAACAAGCAACTGACCCGGTATAGAATTCATCGGCATCGAAGAGTGATGTTGATTCGGATGGCTGGTGTTCGGTAAAAGGTTTTGATGTAAAACTCCAAGATCTTTCGTGACCGCAACGTTGGGGGGAGATTGCAAGTTGGGACTTTTGTTTCCGAGGGCGGCGTTCATGTTTCCAGCGTTGTGAATCACCAATTGACTCTTGTTTGCCTGCTAAAAATGAAATTCGATAAATCGGAACCTCGTTATGAGAAGTCTCGAGTTGTCGTGCGAGAATATCAAACTACCTGTTGCAATAAGTGTTGACTGATCATCTGACGCTGCAAGACGGCATTGTCGTCGCCGTTCATCTGAGACTGATTGCCGGGACCGGGGCCTTGAGCGGGAGGTTTGCTGCTCATTCCTCCTCCCGGTTGGTCTCCCCACGAACTCGTGGACATCAACTCGTCCGGCAGATCCTTTTCCAAATCGAACATGTCCATATTGGAGAAGACATCTGAAACGGAGACGTGGCATTGAAACTTTGACGAAACGAATAACTTTTAGCGTTTTTGAAAAATAGGCATACAAGTTCGTCGCCGTGCCTAATCGAGTTGCATCGCAATTTTTTTTTAATAACCGTACATATCGATTCGTGTTTCAAGTATTTTATTAAATAACGAAATACTCAATATTCTTTATATAAATCTCTATAACGTCACGATAGATTCAATGTAATAGGTGGTTAAGGTTTTTCAATTTTAATTTTTTTTCGACATTTTTATGTTAACCGTTTGTTTCAAATTTAAGAAATTTGAATGCGTTTGAACAATATAGGGGGGTTTTTATTAAAATGCTAATTTTCAACTACGATTGCTTTAACGCTGGATTAACTCGAAAGTGAGGGCATCGAAGAAAAGAAATTTCTTTTTACGTAAGAAAAACAATGTATGAAATCAAACATTTTGTAGAGGCTGCGGTATTATTTCGTATTGGCCAATTTTGCACGATATGTCAAACGAATTCTGGTGCATTACATTTCTTTCCACTGGAAGTTTTGTTCAATTTCGATAAAAAAAACTTCAAGAGAAGCTTCAAATTATACACCGAATCGCGAAAATCGACGAGCCGTTCGGCCGAGACTTCGCAGATCCGAAAAAACCGCCGCGTACGAAAATCACGCGAAGAAGCGACGCGCAAACGCAACAAAGCCCCGAAAAACGGGGGGCGAAGGCGCGCACGAAAAAAAAAAACCGTCCGCACCAAAACAAAACACACACGGCCGACACTCGATAAAC
>JAOXNN020000004.1:5946961-5980093 GCA_028571205.2 Hydropsyche betteni
AAATGACCCAACGCAGAAGTCCCAGCAGCCCACCGCGTGAGTGTTGCCCGATTTTATTCTTCGTTGTTCGCGCTGTTGATGTTCCCCCTTTCTGAGCACTGCAAACAGGGCTCCATTACTGCAGTTTTGAACTCCCGCGCGCAATCTGCCGTGCCCTTTCCGGCATCCCGCCTTCACGAGCGGCTGCAGCAGAACAAGCTGATAGCTCGTCGTCACCACGCGCTCTCCCGCACGCACGACATTCCACGCACTGTAAGCTTGCTTCGCCGCCATGAGCGGCACCAGCAGCGCGACCCGGTGGCGTTGGGTATCGGTCGGCAGCACCGTGGCGCTCGGCTGATCGGTCGGCGGGGGCGGCGGCGCGGGCGCGAGTGGCCGCCGCGGGCGCGCCCGCAGCGCGAGAACTCGGTGGCGCCGAGGCCGCACAAGATGGCGGCTGTTGATGAAAACCAATACTACGCTTGTCAGAAAATGTAGGCCTAATGTTGTGTGCGGCGCGGCCATTGGTCGGCGCGGTCACGTGGCCGCGCGGACGCGCATGCGCCGCGCGGGCCGCGCCGCGCGTCGTTTCCGCCGCGGCGGATACGAAACGCGCGGCTCGGCGTTCGCGAACGCTCCCGTCGGCGGCCGGTCGCGTTTCGGCGGTTTTCGCGCGGGTTTCGTTCGTTTTCGAATTGTCGGATTTTATTTTGCGGTGTTCGATGCGGGTTTTGCGCGCGGACGGCGAACGCGGGCGTCGAACGCTGCACGGGCGAAGAACGCGGCGGTTTGTCGAAGTCGGATTTCGACTATTCAAACTCTGCTTCGTTTTTGAATCTTAAAATGATCTTTTTGTCTTCGATTGATTCGCGATTGACATATGGCGCGGTCGATTTATTTTTTTCGCGATTCGATCGAGGATAAAAGTCGTTTTACAGTATTCCCCCCTATAGCGTCTACGGTGATCCCCATTATAACGTCCATGGCGTTTCCCCTGTAGCTTCATTTTTTTCAAATGAATTTGAATTCAAATTTTTTTTCAAATGTATTTGAGAAAAACAATTAATTAACTCGTAAAAATATCCAAAAAAAAAGAAGAAAAATGAGAATATTTCATTTATTGATTTCCCAAATTCCCCCTATAACGTCGAACCTATTTTGACGTTACAGGGGAGAGTTACTGTATTTTTGTTTCCGTTTTGACAATTTTCGACCATATTCTCCGTACGAAACGACAAACGATTCCGGGCAACAAAACAAGG
The DNA here is from genome assembly GCA_028571205.2 of Hydropsyche betteni. Classification (NCBI taxonomy): domain Eukaryota; kingdom Metazoa; phylum Arthropoda; class Insecta; order Trichoptera; family Hydropsychidae; genus Hydropsyche; species Hydropsyche betteni. The sequence continues at coordinate 5,948,203 of JAOXNN020000004.1, forward strand.
GCAGTCGATGAGAAAAATCGAGATGGAATATATTTTTGTAAGCATATCCAATTTAAGATTTTAGCATGCATCGTCAAAAATAAAAACATGACGCGGATCGACTAATAATAATAAAAAATCGAATACTGAGCTGATCGTTAAAAATCTTAAATGACAGACGGATTATCTATAAGATCTCAATTTCCTCGTGAATACGATTGAAAGATACGAAAACGTTTTTGACGTACCGAAAAAAGTTCAACAACGTCGAATGACAAAAATGTCGACAATTGGTCAATTTAACTTTTAACTATTTTATTGTTTTATTTAATTTTCAATCTCCGGTCGATTTTAGAATTTGACAAAACTTTCACAGATTCTCATCAATCATAATTCATATTTGTAAAATATAACAACAAACAAAACAAATAATTTTTTTGTGTAATTTAATCAAACGAATTATCTCGAACTTATGTACATTTATACATATTTGATTAAAAATCTGTAACATGCATACTTCAGAAATATGTACATAATCAACATTGCCGCAAACTATGCAAATCAGGTTTTTTACAAAAAGGTTTATCAAGAAGCAAGCTGTTATAACTTTTCAATTTTGAAAATCATCAAATAACATCGAAATTTCTAGTAATGATGACTTGTTGTAATTCTAGGAAACCACCCTTCTCACCAATTTGATAAGAATATTACACAATTTTAGTCACCGAGTCTAGGCTTTAATACAAAAGCTGTCAATAAAAATAATCACAATGAGTCTTTATTTTAAATGAATATAAAAATAATTTTATTTGATATGTATATATTATTGTTTAATAATATATATATTCATTAACTTTTTTAAATAGAAAACATTTCAAAAACATTAAGATTACATAGTATTCATGTATAATACTTAAAGTGTAGTCAATACTCTCACTTATAGATAATTTTTATGATAAAACAAATAAGTCTCAATATTCAGAAAAAATATTTCAATCGATAGTATTCTAGTAAATAAAAATATTTTAAGCAACCATGATTCACAGTTCATGCTTGACAAAATGAAAATATGTGATGATGATATAGTACCCTTTGCTTGTTACAAAATTGATAGCTTGCATAAAAATCTCTATATCTGATATATGTAGATACTATGGTGGTAACTGTGATTTTTAATAGAAGATCTCAATCATGTGCCTGAATACAATACATTTTGAATTTATCTGAAGCTGTTGAATCGTAACAGCAGCATCTTGTGCTCAACTTGAAAATTTAAATTTATCCTATTTCAATTTTTGAAATACAAACTGCCAGGAAAATAAACTTAAAATTGGTTCTATTTTTCTTTTTGCTTCAAATAATTCCTCATTCCATTTATTAATGTTAAATAATTTTGAGGATTCTTTCAATATTTTACTATACATCAACGAACGATATATATAACATACTTTAAATTTATGTTATGAATAAAATCAAAGGAAAGAGAGGAATTTGCAATTTTTATAATCATAATTTGTAACATAAACATTTATTAATATTATCTTCAAGCTATATACATAATTATTATATAAAAATATATAAAAAATGTAAAATAAAAAGTAGTACAATAGGTGCACAAAATTGACAAAAAATTTTATTCATTCTTCTTCCCGACAGAGGGAGTGTCGGGTTCGGTTTCTTCTTCGGAATAATTAGTCGGTTCCTCCCCAGGTTTCAGTAATCTACCGACTATCTTATATCTCTCTGTAATTATTAAAAAGATATTGTTAGGGAGTATTTGAATATTTAAAAAATTATAGTAATCAAAATTTCATTCGAGTGAACTAGAAAATTATAAATGAAATGTCAACCTTTAAATTGTTCTTCCCACTCTCGGATAGAATCCATTTCTTCCGAATTAAGATCGCTGAGATCGTCGTATTCTTTTTCTGAAGGCATCACGTTGAACGTCGCCAAACCTCTAGAAGCGTCTCGACCGGCAAATGCAGAATATGGACCTCCTGTAAAGACAAAATACAAAATTAGTTTCACCACTAGACGAAATACACTCAGGAGAGTGAGAAAACATCGAAACTGAAATAATTTTAATGAAAATCTTGCAAACATATGTTAGGATATATTTTCGTATCGACGAATAAAAATGAGAATCTGACCAAAGAATAATGCCAAAAAGCAAAATAAAATGGTACGTATCGATTGGATATATTTGTTTAAAAAATTTGATAAAACATATTGATTTTAAAAGATTGGACTTTTGGTATCGGGAAAAGATAAGATATTCTAATAAAAATTGTATACATTAAAAGACATAAAAGTATAAATTGGAAAGATAAGTTCAAGAGGTGCGAACGATAAAAAAAGAAACTTTCAAAGTCGATGGCGCCAGATATAAAACGATGATATAATACAATCAAAAATAATACTGCAGTCTTAATACGAGGTTCAATATGTGAAAAAAAACAATCCGGTCCTATAATTTTTTTTTAATACACGTTCTACCCAATCAACAAAGCAAACACTGAATCTCGAAGAAATATGACTTGCAATGTATCTATGACCAAAAAAACGTCACAGCCTCTTACTAAACACCGCCAGATAAGCGAAACCGACTCGACCGAAAAGACTCGACAAATCGATCGCCATTTAAACGCCTCCGCCTCGACGCAGTCGTCGACAGCGAAGCCGTCAACAGTAAACATAAATATGGCGCCGCCCATAATAATGAGCGCGTATCGCAACCTCGAACGGTGAACTTTGACTTTCGAAGGAAAACTTGTGCGCAGCGTTACCCGGCCCGTAGAATCGGCGTCCCGCCGTCACGTCGAAGATGACTCCGTTGACTGCGATCAGCAGCCTTCCGTCGTTGCGGCTGCCGTCGTACTCCTTGATCTGGGCGACTGTCATGTCCTTCCTGAGCGGCGGAAGGCTCACGGAAGGCTCCTCGACGGGCGTGCGGTCGCGCGGCTTGAATATCTTGTACACCAGCACGATGATCAGCGTCACCAGGAGCATGTTCAGCGGGGAGCCGGTCACTTCGTTGTATAGCTGCGACACGAAGTCCTGCTCCGGCTCCGGCTCCGGCTCGGCTCCGGAGTCGAGCACCACTTTGCCGTCTTGACCGCTCATGATGGTTGCCGGCGGAAAACTGACCGATTGACTCGCTCGGTATGGCCGCACTCCGTTTTTCACCGTTCCGTTTCACCGACGCGCACCGCGCACGCTTAACCCTGCCGAAGCGAGAGAATATCGGAATCATAATTTTTTGCTAGTATCTAAAATCTAAATGGTCAGAATTTTAATATACGATTATGGTCAGAATTTTTATGCCGTTTGTCAAAATTAATTTGACATTGGTTAGAATTTTAATCGTGTTTCGGTCAGAATATTTTGTCAAAATTTTAACTAGGTTTGTCAGAATTTATATTAAACAGTCAGAATAATATTAAGAACCCTAACCTAGTCTAACTTATTCTGACCGTTTCGTTATTAAATTCTGATCATTTATTATTGTATTCTGACAATTTATCATTTTATTCTGACCAAAACATGATTAAAATTCTGACCATTTAAATAGTAGCCTTAGGTAATTTTTGATTTCGCGATTTTGTTAGTGCGGTCAAAGGTTTTGATGAAAATTTTCGCGTTGCGAAATGGCGTCGTTTCGCAAAGGTCGCGTATGAAGGAAATTCGAAAGTGGCAATTTATAAAGGTTTGTGTGTGGATCGAATGGTGTTTGTTAATTTTTGATTTGCGAAAAAAAAATTGAAAAAAGGGCGAATTATGGTTTTAGTGTTTTACGTTTGATTGGAAAAAAGTTGGCAATACCGATTAGTCTAGTCTCTGTCGCTTTCGGGGCCGACCTTTATCCCTTTCAATGAAATTATTTTTTTAATTTTAAATTCATCCGTTATTTTTTGACGTAAACGTTTTTTTTTTTTAATTTACGTTAATTTATTGTTTTCTTTTTACGCTTAAGTTTATTTATGGTTTTTTTACGTGGCAGATATCTACAGCTACTTCTTAAAAAATTTGAAAATTAGTGCCGCAAACGAATTTTTTTATCGGTAAAATAAAGAACAAAGCAAATGATAAATAGTTAATTTTAGAACATAAACAAAACTAAATGACAGAGCGGTGAAATGAAGGACATATCATCGTATAGTCTAAAATCTAAAAAGGACAAAATATAGTCATATTCTCTTGTAAAAGAAAATAATTGTAGAAATTGTGAAAAGGAGATTTCTTAACGAATTTTTCGCGTAATTTGTACTTGTACGTGCTAAAAGAAGTTTTTCGAGATTTTTTACAAATTATTTTCTCTTAGATCGTCTAAATTTATACACGTTAACAATTCAGAGAAGAAAAGGTACTTCTGTATAATACGTAAACCCGAAACTGGTTAAGACACGGTTAAAAATTGACAATCGAAACTTCCTTGAAAAAATAATAATTCAAGCACTTATTATACATAAATAACGCATGAAATACATTAAGAATCTTAACTCAAGCACTCATAATTCATTTTTATTCATGCAAAAAATACTAATTCATCAATAAACAACTCACGCACATAAAATGCACCATCAAAACGCAGATTCCCCAACTTATTTTACGACCACCTTTCCGCAAGCCATTTATCCGAGTTCGATTCGCGGCGAAAAAAATTCTAAAAAGCTTCGAACCCGTAATTCGGGTCGTGGCCGGAAAACGAGCTGCCTGCTCCGATCGGTGATCTGCTGTCAATCGACGTGCGACGATGGGAGCGTGAAAGTGTTTATGCATACGGATTAGGGGACGGCGAGAGAGAGCGCGTTGGTATGCAGTGGTCTCGGGGGACTTCGCTATGAGCGCGTCGAGTTCGGGGGCCGCGGGGGCGACCCCCGTGACGGCTACGCCCCTGCCGAGGCTGGTCGATTACTTCCTGGTCTGCGGGCTCGATATCGAGTCCGGCCTGGAGCCTGATCGTCTCGCTGGTGAGTCTCCAGTGAATGTCGAATAAAGAAATTTTCAATACCATTGCACTAGAAATCGTATCTCATTGTTTACTTTCGTATCTCATTCAGTTGTGCAAATGTTTTTTTTTATTATTATTTACTTTTAATAATTTAAATTTTGGTAATGTGACGATATCGAATTTAATTCATTTGTTCAATTTTTTTTTTTCGTTCGCTTGTTTCTTTTTTTCAAAAAAACTAAAATAGCGTCAGGTCGTAATTTTCAAATATTTTGGAAATTGTTAAACATGAAACAGAGGGGATTAAAATATTTTTTCATGTTAAAAGTTATATTAAAAAAAATAGCTCCAATGTTTTCTTTGTCATGAAATTTAATTAAGGCTACTATTTAAATGGTCAGAATTTTTATCATGTTTTGGTCAGAATTTTGATCAAAGACGATCAGAACGAAAAGATGAATTGTCAGAATAAAATAATAAATGGTCAGAACTTAATAACGAATCGGTCAGAATAGGTCAGTTTAGAATTCTTAATATTATTCTGACCGTTTAATATAAATTTTGACAAACCCAGTTAAAATTCTGACCATTCAATATTTATTCTGACGATTTTGATTAAAATTCTGACCAAAACATGATTAAAATTCTGACCATTTAAATAGTTGCCATTGTTTAACATGACACAGAGGGGATTGAAATATTTTTCATGTTAAAAGCAAGTCATGTTATAAGTTATGTTTTAAAAAATAACTCCAATGTTTTCTTTGTTGTAAAATTTAATTAGTTCGGTTTATAAGGTACTTCAATTTAAAAACATATAGTACCTAGGATTTATTTTTGGGAAATTATAGATCTAATGAAAAAATGATAAAAATATCTGGACGATGATGTGGTTGCCGATAGTAAGTAAATTTTGTTTGCTCGAATGCAAATTTTTTTTATGGTGTTTCTGCTTTGTTTTTGAAAAAATTGCTTCTTTTGACAAAAGGGTAAAATCATTTGAGTAACAATGTGGTCGCCAACAGCAAGTAAATTTTGTTTATACGGCATCCCGTATCTTGCATCCAAAATCTTTTCATCTTAAGCGATTTTTTTCAAGTTAAAAGAATGAAAATTTACGGAAATTACATAAATTTGTCCGGACCACAATTTTATTTCATTTACAGTAAACGATTTGCATTGTAATTGTGTTATCTATATTTTTTTAAACAAATCATTTTTGGATTGTCCCATGTGGGTTAAACGCGACTTATATTAGACGACTTAATTTGTTTTACAATGTGTTTTTGTTTTACAGGTGATAATTTACATTGCTCACCATTAGATAGACCTTATAAAGGAAAAGTTTTAGCCCATTATCCTGTGAACGTGATAACGAATCCTTTCGATGAACATTCCGTGTGCACGGTACGTCATCTGTTTAAAATTCGATCCGATCGGGTTTTGAAAACGCCGAATAATGTATTATTAATGTGCTGTTTATTTCTTCAGTTTTGCCTTCCCGCCGGTCTTCTGTTTCGCACTCAGAAACATGCGTTGGATCCTCAATTTCATTCTTTTGTCATCACTCGCGAAGATGCCAGTCGTTATTATGGATTTTCGTTAGTTTTTTTCGAAGAAGTGAGAAATAGAAATATTTGCAGTGCCATGCATACTTTGCAGGTAATAATTACCTTGATTATTTTTATTGTGTGAATATATGTTAAGTTTTCCTTTTCATTTCGATTTCCCATGATGTTGTATTTCAATATATGTAAATTTACATATAAACACCTTATTTATATGCGTATGAACTAGGGTCATTTGACTTCCTCTCTTTTGAATTAGATTAATTTTTCTATTGTCTAATAAGTTCGGTTTTCACTTCAATTTTGGAAAATGTTTGTCAGTAATAAATACACAATTATGAATGAAAAAGTAATAGGAGAATAATATTTATTTCAAATTTTTACTAATTAACTTAATATATCTTTCAGGCTATGTACATCACTGAACTCTCCAGTGGACAGACTCCACCCAGTAATAGAAAATTAATCAAAGAGACTTGTCGTTCTCTTCCACGATCTTTTAAATTATCACCTCATGTATCCGGAGCAGCTGTTAGTTATTATGATATCGGAAAAGATAAATTATATGTTTCGAAAAGTATTGCACTCATTTGCCAATATCCATATGTGAGAACGGCTAGAATATTTCTGACCAATTTATATAAGTGAGTTATCGTTTATTTATTCGCCCATCTCAGAATTTTATTTTTCAGACATATCTAAATGCATATGGTCAATTTTTATGATTAAATGGTTTTTGATTTATTTTTTTTAATTATTGTAGGAGCTTACCTAGGCAACCTGGACCTGGTCTTTCTCCCGAAGCATTTGTGTATAACTTATTGTATGAAGTTAATTTGCCATCACCTGGACAATCCATTAAACTCTATTTACCACCCACTGAATCTCATTTATCTCCTATTACAAATGTTAGTATTGATTAAAATTTTATTAGAACAAATTGTGAATATCAATTAAAATATTTTCAAATTATTTTCATTTCAAGATTTTGTATAGACCAAATATTTCTAACGAGTTACCGTTGTTAGATTATCAACTGAGAGAAATGTTTGTTTTACTTGGAGCAGATTGTATAATACAACTTTTCACCTGTGTGTTACTCGAAAACCAAGTTTTATTAAAATCATCGGGTAAAAAAATACTTAATTATTTTTTTATTGAAAAATATAAGTATTATTGATAGTAAATATTATTTATATATTACAGATTATAATCGTCTCATGTTAGTAGCTGAATGTATTATTAGTTTGCTTTTTCCATTCACATGGCCTCACGTTTATGTGCCGATTCTTCCTACACCCCTACACCATTTTTTAGATGCGCCCGTACCTTTTGTCATGGGTAAGTCATTAATATATATTTAATAATAGTCACATCAACTTACGATTTTCTCAAAAACTATTTATTTTTTTAGGATTGCATTCTGAAAATTCATCTAATATGGCAGCTAGCGGTAATGGGATGAATAAGGGTGTAATCATTGGTTCTGAAGCAGCTCTTTGTCTAGTTGATATTGATAAGATGATTATTCAGTTACCTGAAGAACTTCCGATTTTTCCTTATAAAAACGATTTTAAAGAAGAAATATCTCTTCTTTTAGATAAATTTCAGGTATTGTTGTTCTTAGTTTGACTCCATTAAATGAAATGATGTGTTTTAAAACATGTATTTTTAATAGATTTGTAAACCTGATGTTGATCAGTCTAAATTTCATACCCCGTTAAATGGTTTAAGTCAAAAATACAATCATCATGATCCAATGTCGAGTAGTTGTACTTTGCCAACTGGTAAGCTATTATTTTTTTGAAATTATTGTATTATTATTTTAATGTTCTAACAAAAAAATCTGGAGTAGTGTAATTAATCAACAATTTATCTTTTTATGTTTATTGTAGGGTTCATGTTTATTTGCACATATGATTTAATAACAATAATTATAATATTTCTATTGTCTTTATGTTAAGGCTTCGTTCTAATTGGTTGGTTATATTGCACATACATATAGCATATTTTTCAAGTTTAGTTATTATATACAAAAATTTCAATTAATAGCTTTTTATTAAATTGAAATTTATTTCTGTTTATGAATTGTTATTTATAATTTAATTGGTCGAAAAGTAATTGTGTTTGTGTTTGGTTTAATCAAACTAATGAGTAAGATAAACATTTGTTTATTGTTGTTATAATGCATTTTTTTAAAATATATATTGGATATAAATTTTGATTTTTTTCTTTGTTACTGTAATTTTATTAGATTAGTATCACTGAATTTAAATTATTCACTTTTGTATGGAGCCAATTTCTATATTTATAATAGGTGGTGGGTCAAGACGTAAACATTCTTTTAACGATATTTTGGATTGGGACGATTCACATGCTTTGTATAACTCACCTCCTTCATCGCCAACGCATCATACTTTTTATAATTCTCATTATTCTCATATGAATAGAATAACACCTCCAAAGTCAGATGCATTACAAAGAATTGTTGATATTGCTAGGAGAACTGGTATTTGCTTTGTATTTTATGTGGATATATATTTGCACGCTTATAAAATTTGAGTATTTTGTTTTTCTAGCATTAAATTGTACGTGGATTTGTTTTATTGTTGATTTTAGGTGTAAATTTAGACGATTTAGACTCTGAAACAGTAAGACCTACCATCAAGAAAAAAAATTTGACTGATGATGAACAATATCAAGAAGATTTACGATTCAATAATGCAATGAGAGAAACTTTTCTTAACCGATTTGTACATATGTTTAGTGCATATGAACATTTTGTGATCCTCCCTGATCAGGTACATCTTTACTTAATTTATTTGAAATTTGTATCTAAAGTTTTAAAAATATATCGTTTATTTCAATACATAAATATTTTTACTAATATACTTGCATAAATATGAAACTTATTTATCTTTTGAATGTTAAATTAGGACAAAGAGTCTTGGTTATCATCTAGAGAATCTATGCAAAATTTCGATAAAGCAGCTTTCTTATCAGATCAGCCTGAGCAACATAGACCATTTCTTTCAAGATTTCTCGAAAGTCAAATGTTTGCAACCCTTATAGACAATAAAATAATGTCAACTTGGGGAGATATTGATGAAAACTTGCAGCTTTTCGATAATCGAATTAAATTTCTTAGGTATTTATATTATACTTCAACTAATTTCATTTAAAAATTTATATTTATTATACTAAAGAACTGAAATTTCTATCAATTTCTTAATCATTCTCTGTCTACTATTGGATGATTGTTTCATACTGTAGTGTTATAGTTTTCTGATTATTCCTTTCTTGGAATTAAGTTTTTATTAGAATTTAATTTTTTTATATATTTTAAGCAAAAAACGCTTTGGTGGAGACTCATTACCGGTGCGGTCATCATGCTATGAACCATGTCTTACAAGAAACTATGAAATTTTCAAAGGCGAAAAAAAAATAGAAGTTGAAGAAATTGTCCCACCTCATGAAATTCATCCTCATCGTGCAGCTTATTATAGAGCTTTTCCACTTTTGGATGCAAAATTACTAGAACCACCACTGATCACATACGGAGAAAGGTGCTAATAAAAAAATAAAATAAGTGTCATGTGCTTATGTATATATTTTTGGCATATATTTTTATCATCATATTATTTGCATCATCAATTTTGAATATTTTCATCATATTGGAATAGTTCTTTTAAAGCAACGTTAGTTGTCAAATTGATCTACTGGAAATTTGCTGTATAATAATCGAATATTTTCGATTAAGTATCTCACTTTATGTAAATATTACACTTTGCAGAATAAATTAAAAATGAAATAAATATATTTTTCGGTTGTAGCTTACTTTTTAATGTTTTATTTAAATTTTTTTGAATGAAATCAGACAATTTTTATTTTAGTTAAACTATTTTTTGAACTATTCAATCTTGTGTTCATCTGATATGTACGGTATGATCAGTCACTTTCAATCTAAATATGTATTTTATCCTGATTAAAAATCGGCAATAGAGGGCACTATTAGAATTTTCAATAATCAAATTTTGCAATTTATAATTGATTTAATGAATTATAAAATTAATTAATCATAAATTATTATATATTATATATATCTTATCATATGTTTTTTACTGTTATTTTTATTTGAAAATTATTACTTCATTTTGTGAATCCTTTTAGTTGCCCTTGTATTATTTTTATATGAAAAAGATCAATTTGTCATAATTTCGAAAAATTATTATTAAATGATTTGACTGTAAAGAAAATAGTTATTACATTTGCATGCATTTTTTGATAACATAATTAGTGTAAATAGCTTTAAAGCTAACACCTTCACAAATCATTGTCTTGGATTTGAATTTTTAATGATACTTTTTTATTTTGTTGTTGAAAAGCATGTTGTATTTATTAGCATAGCTTTGATATGCATTTAAAAATATTAATAAATTTTTTTTTATAAACATGTCAAAATGAAATTTTTGTAAACATTTTCTTCAAAAATTCATTTTATTTAACTTTTTTAAACTAGTCTTATTTGCTTTTGCTGTGTTTTGTAAAGTTCCTCCCAGTTATCCAATATTCACACTCACTGCTGCATGTTTTTAAATTTATTTAAATTATTTCTGCATGTTATATGGCACTCATTTAATTGTGTTGTTCGTTTAGAAAAAAAATTTGAACTCAAAATCATTGAATTTCGAAAATGTATTTTTCCTATACTTATTTTGTATTGTTTCAATGTGTATTTTTGTCAAAATTTAAATGTTTGTTTATTTGCTGAAATTGTGTTCAATTAGCCTAAAAAATCACTATTGTCCATAATATATTTAAGAGTGGAGCTATATTATTTGGTTTCAAAATTGAATATAGATTTTTTATGTTTCATTTATCACAGTATTTGTCTAGCTTTTCATTTTCTGTAATAGTTTTATTTTTGTCTCTTAAATTCATAATATTCTTAAATTTAAAAAAAAACTAATCGTTTATAGCAAAATTGTGCTCGCTATGAGTTTTATACATATTTAGAAAAAGCAATTCAAAATTACCTAATTTTACCTAACTGTACATGCATTTTCTTGTCTATATGCTTTTATTTAATAAAATTTTAGCTTTAAATTCGCATTCTACAGTGCATTTGATATGATTTAGTGAATAATCAATATGCAATAAAAAAATATTTTTAATATAAACAAACGGTCTAAAGTTGTGTGATAAATTGTTTTAATATACAATGGTTATAAAAATAAGTTAAAAATATTTAATTCTTAGAATATGCATTTTCAGGGCAGCAGTTTTCCCACTTACAGATATTCTAAAAATAATAAAAAATCTAAAATTTGAGTTAGTTAAAAGTAGTAACAATTAAGCGTTCAGAGAATGTGCTTATAAACAATTACTCAAATTATATTAATGTTGATGCTTAATATTATTTATATATTTTTTCAAATAAAGAAACTTAACTGTATCATTGTTTTATTTTCTGTTAGACGCTTTTAGCATGACTATTTCTTAAAAATTTTACTTAATTTCATAAAATTAATGAATAAATTTAATCAATTTTCAGGTTAAACAGTTTACGAAGAAATAAAAATAATATGAGGTGGCAAGCAAAGAATATATCAATAGAACCTACGAATAATGATATTCCAAGAAAAACATCTGCTGATTTACCCCCAACTTCAATATCACAAAATAATAAAGCTTTTGTAGAAAAATTACTAAAGGTATTATTATTGTTTTTAAAATCATTTGTTATCTTATTTATAAATTAAACATTTTTTAGGATTGTAAAAGCAAAACAAAAAAAATGTTATTAGAGAAAATGGGTTCTGAAGCAGTTGATTTAGGTTTAGGTATCGAAGTATCTATAGTAGGAATTGAAGAAAATACTATGATAGCTTCACTTTGTGATTTACTAGAAAGAATTTGGTCTCATGGATTACAAAATAAGTATGGAAAATCTGCATTGTGGATGCATTTGATAAACTTCCAAGAACTGGAACAATGTAGTGATACATCGAAACCCATAGATCCCAATTTTTTGACTCCAGGTATTTTTATACTAAACTTTTTTTAATGAAGTGTATCAACAATATCCAACTATTATACAATACCCTTGATCCCCATTGAACCTTATTGAATCTCATAATGAAAGCATTCTTCTGCAACAAGGGCATTTAGAATAACAAACATTTGACTAACTTCATTTAAATAATATATTGTACAAGTATGTTGGACGTTGTTGAAAAATTGTATGTATTATGCGCCAGTTTAACTTGTACAAAATTTGACAATTCCAATTTTTTATCTATCAAATAATCAACTTGTTTTATTTCCATGCTGCTATTTATGAAGCTCTCGCTTGGTGTGTTTTAAGGAAACGTTTAGATTGTATGTTAATACAGACACTTTTAGATTTCTTTTTATATTTTTAATTATTTTTCCGTTTTTCAATTTTAAAAATAATACATTAAAATAATAACATTTATTTTTCATTTCAGATTTATCTATGGTTGGCATAGAGAATGAAACATCGGCTAAAAAAAGACAATCACCAAATAGATCTCGAGACAGTTCTCGTTCAAGTTCTCGTGATAGTTCTAGAGACAGATTAAGTAGTGGCTCAAATACTCTTGAAAGAAAACAGAATATTGTGCCAATGAGACCATTACCTGAAACTCTTACATTTGATATGAGGTTTGAATTAATTTGTTGATTTATTATTTGCAAATATAAATATTTACTTTAGCTATTTTTTTCATATTTTAGAAATATTCAAGCAATGTCGGATATCAAAACAGAAATTGGTTATGCAAGAGCATGGGTACGATTATCTTTAGAAAAAAAGTTGTTATCCAAACATCTCAAAACACTGCTGTCAGATTCAGCTTTATTGAAATCACAATATAAACGATCTGCATTTCTAAGATGTGAAGAGGAACGTGAACAATTTCTGTATCATTTACTCACTTTGAATGCAGTAGACTATTATTGTTTCACAAATACATACCCCATGACTAGTAAGATTTATTTTTCAATAGATAGTGAATTTTAGAATTTTTCTAATTTGATTTGCAATTGTTTTTTTTTTCATTTATTTAGAGCTACCATATCGAGTTGTTGTTGTCCCTTCACGAAAAGCAAGTGCTACTACTGCGAATTGTTGGGTGTCTATGTCAGGAACTAGCGGTGAAACTCAACAAATATCTATTCCACGAAATACATTGGAATTCGTTTTTCATGTACATGTATTTTCATATAATTATTTAAACTATAAAACTTTTCCTTATTTTTAATATAAAAATTTAATTTTTCAGCATAAAAATTTGGGTATTCTCACTACTCTTAGAATTGGTCATGATAACTCTGGTTTGTCACCTCGCTGGATGTTAGAAAACGTATATGTTCGAAATGAAGTTACTGGACTCACATATAGGTGAAAAAAATACATGTTATACTTTTTTAATGAAATTTTTATTTGCAATAAATCATATATTTGTTTATTTATATCTGTTTAGATTTCCTTGCAATAGATGGCTTGGACGTGGCGTTGACGATGGATCGACTGAAAGGTTACTTGTTGCTCAAATGATTAATGGTCGAAATTCAAATAATAGCTTGATGAATAGTAGTGGATGTGGATCAGAACATTCTGCATCATCTTCCACCACTACTCCAGCTAGTCCAGCTGCTCCCATTACTACACATTTATCTCCGTCCACTGTTCAACATATGATAGGTAATGCTAGATATTTTAACATGTCATATTCATCGTAAATTTTTCCTAATCATTTTTTACAGGTGATTGTGTGAATGCTATTGTCAAATGGCATTATCGTTCAAAAAGAGAAAAAGATGTTAATTCGTTGAGTGTATTATTGTGTGGTGAAAATGGTCTCGTCAAATGTTTAGAACAAGCATTTTTATGTGGATTTAAATCGAGTCGTTTATTTGGAAGAAATTTGTTCATCTGGGACTATTTCGGTATTTGTTTATTAATTTTTATAGTTTTTGAAATATATGGTCAATTTTGTTTCATGTGAATATATTTTCAGTGCGGGTGAAAGAAGTTTTCGAACAAAATTTAAGTGAAGAATGCTTAGATACATCAAGTGAAAGTTCAAGTGGTGTATACAGCTATCACTCTTCTAATGTTTCCACAAGCAGATCTCAAGAACATACTACAATATGGCGATGTTATTGTCATTTGATGGATGAAATCAATAATGCAGGTCATGCATTAGGAAAAGATGGAAAATTCCAACTTTTTATTTGTCTTAGTTTAAGGTAAAAAATAAATTTGGTTCTTAAAGTATTTGAAATGATAAATCCTAATGTTTTTTTAATATTTATCAGAGAACATTGGTTGCATAGAATGTTGGTGCCGATGTCAGTAACCAGAGTGACTACTGAAATGTATGAAGAACAAAGTTTTCTTCGTAAAAGAGGACTTCTCACGTTTTTACGACAGATACTAGAACCTCTCGATGAATTTAACATTGTTTTAGAAAATTCATTGACTCAGGGTATATCATCGTGTCCCTAAGTGTTTTTTTGTTTTTTTGAAATCGAGTGGGTTGGTAATTGTTTAATAATAAATTTTCCATATCAATCAAAAATATAAAATTGAAATATTTTAAAGCTAAAATTTACCACAAAGGAATAATAACAAAGTTATTTTTACATTTTATTAGCAATTAAAATTGGTATATTGTGCATGTATGTCAACTTTTATAAATTTAATTGCTTAACCTCATCAAAATTGATTGTTTGATGTTTATTAAGGTGTCGGTAATGTTCATGAAATATTTTTATATTAATGGATATTGTTAAAATTAATTACATAAAGATCTAAAAGAAGAGCAACACCATGTTGACTTTTTATAGAAAAATAGTTGTCGGGTAATGTAATATGTTAATTTTATTTTTATATTTTTCTGCGACTATTAAAATTTTTGTTTTAGTTTTTGCATGTAATATTTATGATATATATTATATACTCATTTCATTTTGAAAAATTAGTAATAAGTGTCATCAATGTCTCGTTAAAAATAAATTTTCGCTCATTTTTTTTAACAAACTGATTTTTCACATCTCAACTTGTATAGTCATCGTTATTGTGATTATTTTTTTATAATAGATAGGATATTTTACTCTATGTATACCAAATATTGATTTATATTTTTACAATGATATTGAAGAATACTCTATTTTTCAAATTTTCAGAAATTTGAAAAATGTCTTGATTCAACTGCGATATATTTTTTTTTCAACTAACTCATGCCAAAGATATTGTAAGAAAACAACTATTTTTAAATTTTTAAATCTTTTTCATATTTCTATTTTCTTGTGAGAAATTTGATAATAAATGTGTATAGTTTCTTTGAAATAAGTTATTGGAAAATTATTTTATGTTATAACATATTTATATCTATCTGAACTACAGTGCCAACCAATGAAATTTTGGACTGTTACCTTCCATTTTTTATAGTAAACAATTTTTTTATCCTTAGTCAGTAGAAGTGCCATGTATAAATATGACTAATTTTTCCCTTAATTGAAAATATTTTTTATGTGAAAGTTTGGAGTTGTAAAAATTAATTTTTCCTACATGTTAAAATACTCACTAATTATAGTTATGCATAAAAATATTTTGAAATTATGATTTTATTTCTCGATACCAATTTCTGAAAAGATTGTTTTGTAATAGAAATTTCATTTATTTTTAAAATTTCTCTTGTAGTTTAATGATTTTTCATATAATATAGCTATTTTTTTCTACTTTATATATATTTAAAAAAAAACCGATAATCATCGCTTAGATTCTTGATATTACAAAATGACAAATTTCAATATATTTTTCCAAAAATTTCTAGTTTTCTCTAGTATGTTGCTGAATTAATCTTAAATCGATGTTTGAAATAACGTGTTTCTAGTGATATTAGCGAGTAGTTTTAAACGCACTAGTTCTTGCCAAATTACATAATATACATACATATGAAATAAAATATATATTATTCCTCCTGAAAAAAATTGTCCAAATATAATGTATTATTCAAAATATGGTCTTTATTGGAAGCGATAAATAAAGTCAATTGTATTTGTTGTTTTGTGTTTAATTCCGATTCCTTTTTTATTTCCACATATAAAATTTTCAGTTTTCACAAGTTATTCGGTGGAAATCTTTGAAACTTTCTCTATAAAATACAGTACAGTAAACTCCCCTATAACGTCTTTTTTTTTTAAATGCATTTGAACTCAAATTTTTTAAATTTGTTTCATATGTATTTGAAACAAGCAATTAACACTTAAAAACCTCCAAAAAAAAAAAGAAAAAGTTCCATTTATTGATTTCTCTAAATTCCCCCTTATAATGTCAAACCTATCTCGACGCTATAGGAGGGTTTACTGTAATATAACTGAAAAAGTCATAAAATAATTCAAGGACAATTAAAATTTAATAAATTTTATATGTCCTTGATGTTTTCTTTCTTCCTCAAAACATACATGTACTACAACGAATAGAAAAATAACTATTATTCAACAGGAACAATTTCACAATGATAACAAAAATACAGTAATCCCCCTACAACGTCTGCGGCGTCCTTCCCTATAACGTCATTTTTTTTCAAACTCATTAAAATTCAAATTTTAAAATTTTTTTTCAAATGCATTTGAAAAAAACAATTAACTCGCAACAATATAAAAAAAAAATTAAAATATTTCATTTACTAATTTCCTAAACTCCCCCCTACAACGTCGAACCTACAATGACGTTATACGGGGGACTACTGTACATCACTTTTTTGAGTCCCAAACCCCTATTCAAAATTCAAAGTCTTCGCTCGTTTCCCGCGACCGCCTTCGCTTGCCCCGCCGATCGATAGATGGCGCCGCGCGTGTTGTTGTGCAAAACAAAATGGCGGCGGGCGCAGCCACTGCCGCGGCGTCCGGTGGTCACAGGTAGCTCCAAGAGTCCGACACCTCGACGCGACCGCGCACTCCCGGTCCGCGTCGGAGCCCGTCCCGCTCGGCGCCTGCCACGCCCCCGGGACGCCCCCGGGGCCCGGCCCGCTCCAGGCGACGCTCTCGCAGGTGAGCCCTACGCTTCTCTTCGTCTTCCCGTGCTGCCGTCTCCCAGCGGCGTTGGCTTATCGTTGTCCAGATTGGATTTTCGCTCGATCGCGAGGTTTACGATGTCGTTTTTTATGTAGGTTCGTTTGAGTTTTTCGTGGTTTCTTGCGTTACGTTGGTTTTGTACAGCTTCGTTCGCGTCTCGGTTCTTTCGGATCGGAGGCTGCGTCCCTCGTGTCGTATTTGGGTTTTGTATGAATCCGATCTTGATTCTGCGTCGATTTGACGTGTATATTATCATAATTGTTCCGTTATATTGACAGTTAACAAATGCGCTTTTTTTTAAATGCCTGTTCTAATTCTGCTTTGTTTCTTTTTCAGACCAGACGTCGTCGAGTCGATGTCAAAAAATCAAATTTCGCCCTACGCTAAAATGAATTCTGTGATCGTGAAGCTTTGTGCAGTTGCGAGATAAATGTTACTTTTTATAATGAACTCGACATATTTTAGTGAACGTTTATAAATATATCGAGAGGTATGGATCCTGTCGGACCATGGTCTGCGTACGCCTCTTACAATCGACTCGCCGGAGTGCAGGCGGGCGCCGCCGGCGGGGATTTTCATCATCATTTGACCGGGAGCGGATCGACTTTGGCCGGTCATAACCCGGCCGGGGGAGTACCTTCGACGACTAGCCAACTGTTGCTGCAAGCGGCTCACACGACCGCCTCGCTAGCCGGACAACTCGGCTCTTCCACGGCTCCGTTTAATCCCGGGGGATTTTTGTCTCCCCCGCCTGTGGCGTACGATGCAGTATTTTCACCTTTGTTTCATCACTCGAACCCGAAACCGGCTCATTACAGTTCAACCATTAATGCTCAACATAGACAGGCGCTGGTCCAAGCGCAAGCCGCGGCGGCTTCCAAACAGGCGTCCGTAGAATCGGAACTTTCTACTTTGCGCGAGAATTACACTTCTCATCATCAAAGTTTGGCCGCCGCTCAGGGATCGACGTTCTTCGATCAATCCGCAGCGCCCGGAAGTGCCTCGGGTTTGGCATGGCAAGGGAACAATCAATTGCCTAGCCCGTTTGGAATATTACCGCACGAAAGTGTTGTGCCATCGTCTCCGAGTCCGGCTACTACTAAATCGTCGTCTTCCGCCGCATATGAAAACTTTAACGTTCATTTTGCAGCAGCACAAATCAATAACCATATTAGTTCACAATTAGTAGCCAACGCAAATAAAGCTGTCCGATCTGCATCGCCTCAAGTCACGCAACCTGTGAAACCAGTGCCGTCGCAAGCTTCAGCTTCCGTTACCGCCGGAACGTTTTTTCAAACGTCAGCGACGTTCGGGAATTCATCAGAAAACATTTCCAGTTATAGTACAAGTAATGCAAAAAGTGGTCCTATTTCGACCCAACAGGAATACGCTACTAGTGGAAGTAAGTCATTCTCAAGTACAGGAACTAGCTCATCATCGCATGTTAATCAACAATCCTGTATTGTTTCCGTTTCCTCTTCCTCGACTTCTCCCGAAAAAGTTTACCGATCGTCTGTAACACCATCTAGAACTCCAGCTAATTTCACGCCTCGTTCGGAAAAATCTCGTTCGTCGAACTTTGTTCCTCCTCCTAAAAATTCTAGTTCGCAAATACAAACAAAAGCACAGTCTAAAATATATTCTGATATAAATCAGGTTGAACAGAGGAGAAATTCAAATAGTTCTCCTCAAGATGCAGCTCAACCGCAGTCGTCTCCCATCAGTTATTCTATAGTAGATACGTCTCGAGTGGCATATCCTAATAGTAATAATTCAAATAAGCCAGCTCCTGCAAGAACTGGATCTCAATATCCTCTTAATCAATCAAATATTACATATAGGCATTATCAAAATGTTGATACAGATTACCATTCGAGAACTAAAAATAATACTAACGATGCAACCTTTCCTACCGTTACCCTTAAAAGTGGGACGGATTGTAGCGTTGTAGTGCCTCGCAGGCCTAGTCCGTTACAAGCACAATCTCAAGCATCACCCTTGGGACATGTACCGAGTCCAGCTTATCCTATGTATAATAGCCCGATGAATTCGATATCTTCCCCGCAACAAAATTCAGAATCTTCTCAAAATCCAATTTCTTATAAATCCGGCAGTCATGTTGCACCAAGATCTCCTCTCGACGTGTCGGTTTCTCGGCCTGTATCTTTAAATAGTCAGGTAGCATACCCTTCCGTGATAACTCGAGCGTTGAACGTTGAACAACCTAGTAAATCGTTTGAAAATAGATTCGATCATTCACATTCTCAGACACAATCGCAGCCAAATTGTTGGGATGATGAACGACAGCAAAGTCAAAATACTAGAAAATTTATTCCATCTGCAAGTAATAATAACTATAGCAATTCTAATGTCATTATTGATAATACTAGTAGGAGTAATGATACTATTACACAGCAGCCATCCCAACGATCTTTGCCTGTTGATGTTGCTGAGAAACAGTCATTTTTTGATAATCGTCAGACTTCATCCCATGATTTGTCTAGTTGTCGTGGAGACCCCATGAGCATAGTCAAAAACTTACACAATTTGCAACAGCAAAATTGTCAAATGCAACAAGACCATTCGAAACACCCTGTCAAGGAAAATGTTAGTCCTTCATCTGCATCGCCTAGTGTTGTCACTAAAAATTCCATCCGTAGGAAGAGTAATGAAAAACAAATCAATCATTCCTCTTCCAGTGAGGTAGTAACTGTATCAATACCTGAATATTTATCCAATAGGATACCACCCCCAGCCCACAGTTCGACTAATAATCAACAACAAAATGGTGTATATTATGATATTGAACGATGGAATTTGCCGACGACGAAAATTTTTCCTGGCAGTAGTACTGCTTATAGTGCCCAATCTTCTTTACATGCTGGTAATTTTGTTCCAACTCAGCATCAAAGTTTGATGGTTACTCATCCTCATTCACATGCACCATTGTCTTACTTTCCTCTCCACTTACCAACTCATCCACCAGAGTTTCAACCGTCCATAGAACTCGCACCCCTTTCTGCCTTTAGTAATTCCACACCTGTCACCGTTCCTTCCTCGACTTCTGAGATACGCGATGGTGAGCAACCTAAGGTAGTTGTGCCCAATATAGAAGAAGAACTTGGTTTCCTTGCAGAACAACGTGCAAATTCTACGGCTCCCACACCGCCAGCTGCTTCACATCAATCGCCTGCTTCTAGTATTTCGAGTCCTCAAGAAATTGCTACCAAGGTTCCCGACAAAAAAATAACTGTGCCTGCTATTGGTGCTGGATCTAGTTTTATGGCGTCATATTTAAAGTTTCTACAAGGAGAACGTGACACATCTCCGCCTCCTGCCACTAGAGGAGGGCGAAAAGCTACATGGTCTCGGTCTAATAATGCTAGCAATAAAGCTTATAATGACCAAGTTAATTCGAAAATTGTAGATCATCAAAATCTGCAAACTTCTCAAAATTCTAATGGTACTATGGCAAATTCTGGAACCTCAAATTCAAATGTTTCAATGAATACTACTGGTGTTCTCAGTCCAGTCGGAAATATAAATTCATCCGGGAATATTACAAATCCTGGATCTCTGAACACCGTAGGTGTGATGAGTCCTGGAAATATGATGCCGTCTATGCCCACAGTTGCTAAAACCATCGAAGGTCCAGATGATTCTAGATATTTTTCTGTTCCAAAAGACAGGAAACGTAAATTTGACGGTTTAGATGATGGATTTGATGCAAACGACGAAGAGGCGAGGCGAATCAATAAACCAGTATTAAACGTACCTTCCACGCCTTTGAACGAAAAGGGCAAAAAAGGACGGACAAATATAAATAAAACACCAGCCGTGGTGGCATCGCCGCAGGGTAGCAATGGACCTAAAAAACCACGCCCTGCGGTGCAGCCTTCACTACCAGTAATGCAGGCACAGTCACATCAACAATACTATTATCAACAACCCGATGAAGGTGCGTTTAATTTCTTAGACTATCATTATAGAAACAGGCAACGGTGGTGAAGTGCTAGCCCTGAAGCTTGTATGACAGGAGCGAGCTAAATGCCTTAGGTTCTCAGCCTCTATGAAAACTTGTTACATTTTGACTGTGATATTATTAGATATTTTAAGGGCAGTTTCTGTCTTAGATGTTTAGTGTGTACTTTAAGTTGGAAAAAAAATTATATGGCTTGGCTAAATAGGCAGCGTTGGGACAATATTGTATGATAAAATTGTTGGACTGTAACAAGATTTCATTAGTGGCAATAAGTGATGTAAACTGACACCATTTGAGTGCCATTTTAATTTATAAATTGTAAATATAAATATAGATTATGATTTTGACTCTTGTCATACCAGCTCATAAAGGGGTGCTACCAATTATAAATTCCAGTATTTTTTTATGCAATGCAATAATACTGTCTTTCATACTGCAATGTGTACCAGTGAACATAATTATATGTTAAATATTATATATATATATTAAAATATATTGACAGTATTCATGTTTAGATAGTGTATAGGTATTGATTCTGATTTGATATTATGTCGGCTATAAAATGCGATTTGATAGCCTTCCGATATATAAAAAATTGATATTATTAATTTTATCATTTTGATGTGTAGTAACAAGTTTATTTTTTTATTATTGAATGAGCTATTTGCATAATAATTAAGATAAGTTGCATATTTACGTGATATGTAATTTAGAAATTTTATTTTATGACTTAAAAATATTGTTATTTTATTTAAGCACGATTCATGTATATATTTGAATATATACTTTTGTATTATAGATAAAAAAAATCAGGAAATAAATTTTAAAGTATATTATCTAATTGCTGCTTTACTGAAATATCTGTCCTGGTAGCACCCCTTACTTCGCCTGTCATAAGAAAACGATGTGTACATTGTCTAATTTTTATTGCCGTTTATTCTAATTTTTTTGTGATCTTCAATTTTATTTTAAATCTATTTTTTTATAATTAATTATACAATGTACACATTCAATTTTATTGTTGCTACGTAAAAAATCCCTATTTCCCTTAATCCACCCATCTTACATAATATTTTTTATTTGAAATTTTTTATTTTTGAAAAATATTTACAATATAAAAAAAATATATAACATGATGAACTTTGGCAAAGAGAAAAATATTTTTCCAAATACACTAGTAATTAGATCATAATGACTTGGTAGAATTCAGTTTTTGAGTAGATAGTTTTTTTATGGGTTCTTTATAAAGCTGATCCTCTGATGCTTCCGCAACGAAGAGAATCGTCACATCGCAAAGCTAAAGAGAAGTCCAATGTCATGCAACTTCTTAGTCACAATGTTCCAGGAATCGATGATGCTGATGATTTACAAGACTTTATTGATTCTGATTCAGATCCTGCTTGGTCTCCATTAAATAAGGTAAAAATCTATTTCAGGGGTAGGTTAGTTTTCTAAACGGATACATTTTAAAATGTGTAAATTTGATCTATATTTAGTTGTTTTAATAAAAATTTTACTTTATTGATTTTAAAAGAAAAGTTTAATATGAGATTTTTTTTATCAATTGCATACTTCAAATAATTTAATCCAAAATTTTCTTTCACATCAAATTATACAATATATTATTTTTGATAATTTACTTAATCGAGTTTTTTATATAAATGAAATTAAATATTTGAAACATCATATCCATTGAAGTCTTAATTTAGGATGATGGTGACAGTGGAATCAGTGTCAACAATGGAAAAAAGCAGAAGTCGAAACAATCTCGAGGAGTTGTTGCAGCATCAAGTGCCGGGAAATCTAGCTTGTCTAATATACTTTCTGGTATGCTTAAGAATTATTGATTAATATGTTATTGTGTGGTTGGAAAAATATTATATGTAATCATCATGTTCATACTGATTTCATTTATTTGCAAAGTGGGATTATCACTGTTCATAAGCATAATAACAACTTAATGCGTGTATAGTACTAACATTTGTGTTATTTTATACCTTAACACTGTCCTTGTCCTTCATTAACACTTAAAAAATTATATTTTATTTAATATAAGTTTCCTTTATCATTAATTTAGGTAAGTAACTATTTTGCACTGAAAACAATTATTTATTATATAATTCAACATTTCATTTTAATATTATATTGAAGTTGCTGCTCATGGTGCTGGTATAGATTATACTGATTATTCGTCTGAAGAAGAAAATAGTGCTGTGAAAAAGTTAAATCAGCAAAGAACTCTACATCAAACTTCGATAATACAACAAACTGCCAATGCTAGATGTGAAGAAATGCCTTATCAGGTATATACCGTTTCTTAGAAATTTATTTCAAACTTAATTTTTAGATATAATATTTTTTCATTGTTTATTGCTCAGTCTGGCGAATTTGTGGCTGTGAAATCTGAATTAAGTGAACCATGGCCTGCTATATGGAGGGTAGACGGTAAAGCTTTGCTTCAGAAATTTGAACCTTTTGACCAAAACGGTAAAATTTTATACAGGAATATTTCAACCGTAAGTTTCTTGGATAATATAGAATGCTGAATGCAAAAGCGATACTCTAATTCAAATTTTGTAATTTTTAGTATGCAGCATGGAATCCTGAAAATAAGAAGTTATATGTCCAAGTTCCTGTTAGAGTAAGAGCACAAAATCATCTAGACACAATTGTGGAACTGATGAAAAACGAATTTTCTGTAGATGATAATGATTTTGTTGAAAAACGTATGCAAGAAACTGCAACATATCAAGATAATTTTGAAGTTTATATACAGACTTTGATATCTCATGCTCTAGATCCAAACTTTTTAACTGAAATTTTTCAAGAACAAGGTTTGTTTTTTTTTTCTTATTGTGTTTTTTTCTACAACTAAAAATATATTAATTATGTAATTTCAAATTACAGATGAATATTTCCTATCAAATGTTAAAACTGTTGATGATATAACTGAAGAAAGACGAAGACGAATTGTTGGAACCGGTATGGTCTGGAGTCGGAATTTAGAAGCTGCTCTTAATACTTGGCCGTGCTTGAGTAACACAGAACTGGGCGCTACGGCTGTATCGGCTTGTTCTGTCTGCAGGCTTTCTCGGGCTACACAACGTCTTCAACTTTATGGTCAACCTTATAATCCCAGTACACTGGAAGCACGTCAACCTGATCCAAGAATTGCATACGAGAAGGTAAATATATTTGTTATTTGTATTGGTATGTAAACAAGTATATAACGAGTTGAAAAATATAATTTTGAATATTACAGGAAAACGTTATGTGTCGACCGTGTGCAAATAGAATTGAACTGTTTAGTCGTATTTCTCATCAAAAATATTTAATGTTCATAGAGTGCAATAAACGTGTATCTGAAAAACGTTCACAAGATCCGCATAAAGATACCACATTAATATTGAACGAATTGCTAGCAGACGAACCTTGGTTATCTCAGGTTTTTATTTTCCTTTCGATGAAAATAGTTTTGTTTAGAATATAATTTTTCAATTATATAATATATAAATTGCAAACATTTTAATTTCAGCTATTCCGTGATGTACGTCAATCTTGGGCTGAAGCTGAATCAGTAGAAAGAAAATCTAGACAGTTGACTTCGAGGCAGCTAATATAAAATACTCATTCTACCTTGGACAAATAGTGTGATTGCTTAACATTAAACAGAAACAGTGAAGTGATCCCTGCATGTTATATACAATGCTCTCTGAGTGCATAATGTATTTTAAGTAAATATCTTCATTTAAAGTGTAATTATTTGAAAATAGTACTTTAATCTATTATATAAATTTTATAATCAGTATTAGGTTAACATTAGAACTGTTCTTTTGAATTGTTTTCTTACGTTTTATTATGATAATAAAACATTCCAATCAGTACCCCGACAATATATTTAATGATAAACATGGAATGTGTTTGTGCAATTATTCAAATGAAATACTCATCATTATGTCCAGTGATTTTAATTTTGATTTTTTTATAAATCAATTATGCTATCTTTCTTAGGGTATGCACATAGTCCCATCAATTGTAAAACATGAATTTAAAAGTTGTAATGAATACATATATGGCTCTCATAATTATTAAAGAAGGAAGGATATTATTTTCTTGTTTAAATTTTTCAATATTTCTAGCTCGATCATTGTTCAAATTTTATAATGAAAGTACCAGGTAAAAAATATTTTTTCTTTAATTAATTTTCAACGTTTCATTATGCAAATAGGTGTTTAAATTGTTTTTCCATGACTTCTATCCAGTTTTATTTCTTTAGCTAATATGATGATTTCTTCAGAATTATTAGTTTTATGAGCAGTATTCAAACTGATGTTACTTAATTGCTTTGTTAAAATTAAAATTGTCTCAAATTGCTTTCCTATAGCGATGTTGTCGTTCGTATAGTTCAGTATTCACAATCAACTACAAACATTATTTTAGATTATTTTTATAAACATGTTTCGGATTTTAATTATTTGTATTCATTTGTTAACTGACATTTGGTTGACACTAGTGTTTCTGTCCCGGGCTAACCTGGGAATAACTGGGTTTTTTGATGTCCTGAATCTCGAGTATTACATATTTTATCATAAAAATTAATTTAAAATATTTTGCTTAAATTAAACATTTATGTCTTAATACTTGAAATAGACAAAGACTACTATTGAAGCATTAGATAGAAGGGGTACCAGTATTTTGTAAGTTGATATTATAATTAATTTGTTAATGAAAAAGATTTCTTTATTTAATAATTGGGAATTTTTTTTTTAATATTTGTAACACAAATTATGTGGTTCAAATTTTACATTGGTAAAAAAAAATTGTTCTAAAGGCGAACATATATTCTATTATTTATATTTTATGGAAATCCTCATTTATTTTTTTCTACCATAATAAGTTTTACATTATGTTGCAGTCCCGGGAATTTCGAAAATCCGGGTGTTCAAAAACACTAGTTGACGCCTATTTCTAATTTATTTTATCCGTCATTTTGTTATGCACTTTAAACCATTATTTGGTGGTTTTTTTTTATATATGTATATAAAGAAATTTATAATTTCTATTTGTATCTTCCTTTTTACGTTACTCAAAGTAATAATTTTTCACCTCCTTTTAAATGAAAACCTATTATATTCTTTTTATATGTATATATATATACAGTACGTTTGGTGTACCTAACAGAACCATTTTAATGCTTGTGTTTTTTTACACAATAGAATTTTAGTTATGGAATCTTCATTCTATGGTGCCATTCATTAATCTACACTTCAAAAACGGACTATTGTTATACCAATTTATTATTTGTATATTTAGAATATTTCATAATAATTATTCGTTTTTCAGCAATTAAAATTTCAAGTTAATTTTTTAAAATTTTGTTCTCTCGTCAAGAAAAAAACAGAAGGATGTAGAAAATTTTAAGGATTTTTAACACAAAATTAACTTGTTTTGGAGTTGATTATTTTATCTTATTTTAAAGAGAAAGGATATAAAAGGGCATTCAACATGGCTGAATTCAAAGTTGGATTAAAATACAATCTACAAAGTTCAAAATCTTTGTTGCTATGAATCTGTTACTTGTCGACTCTTGTCATCATTATGTGCTAAAAAAATAAGCATAAAATTGTATGTAACAAAGCAAGTGACATATTAATTAAGTAGCTTATTTGTAGTATAAAGTAAAGTTTTGTTAAAAAATCTCCATACGTTAAAAAACATATTTTGTGAAATACAGAAGATTGAAAATGATGGTTGTTTTATTGAACATTGTAGTGTACCTTTTTTATTGGATTCGCTTCCTCGAAGTTTATTGCAGAAAAGAAAAAGGATATTTAAATATTTGTAAGAATTATTTAAGAATCTAATGCAAAAAATATATTTATTTTTACAGCTCCATATTTATACATAAAATATAGAAATGTAAATTATATTTAAGAATAAAAATATAAATACACCAATGATTTCAAAGTTTAAATAGAGAAGGATAAAAAGGGTATTATAAAACATCGGGAAATGTACTAATAAATACGTTTTTTTTTATGAAAATAATCATGGCATGTATTTTGTATTAAAAAAAAAAACAGATCATACATGTGATTTTAGAAATATTCAATATCTCTTCATGAAATAAAAAAATATGGTCCATGGCAGAATTAATGATTCACAGTAACTTAAATATATAAAAGAAATATTTTGAAAAAGTTAAACATTTTAAATATATATATATATGTAATATATTTTATACAAATAAAATATTGAGATGGACCATGAAACACTTTTACAAAAACTCTTAGTGTCTTTCATGAGTTTTAACGATTCATATAAAAATCAAATGGAAAGACTGAAATTTTTTTGAGTAAATGCTAGGTAATATTTTACCATGGAATTTAAAGTATTTTCAGTAAGCACTGGTGTAAGCTAATTTTACTGTTACTGCTATGTATTAAGCCACACGTTATATTTATTAATACTTTTTTTTATTCACCAACAATCATCACTATATAAGTGTCAATGGGCAAAGGTTGTAGACTTATTGTTAGAATCGACACCGTTTCGTGCATCAAAGTGGTTATTACTAGACGCTGGTTTCCGTATGTACTGAGACCTAGATCCACCGTTTCCGCGAGATTGTGCATTGCGAGGCATTCTGGTACCGCCATTCTGGCGAGGGTTTCCCCTTCCGTTGGCTCCACGTCCTCTATAATTACCTTGATAATTATCAAATCTATTTCCATCACTGCGGTTCTCTCGGTAATTATTTTCATAATTTCCACCGTTTACCGTATTATTTGGTTGACCGTTTTCGTTATTCCTAAAATATGAGCCAGTGCGTCCGTTTTGATAACCTCCACGTCCTCGGAAATTTCCGGATCCGCGTCCTCGGCCTCTAGGACGGAATTTATCAGATGCTTGGCCGTTAGTTTGAGCAGAAGAGTCAGGAGCAATTTCAGGATTCCATTCGTCGATTTCTAGCGGTTCTGAGCGATTTTCTATCTGCGAATTATCAATCCATTCTCTCGGTACGGTTTCTTGTTCTATAGGAGTGCTCGGTTTGTTTTCATCTTGATTGCTGTCATTTTGAGTCTGCGCCACTATGGGGTCGGTAGCGAGCGTAGGTTGAGGTTTGAAAGGTATGGGTTGCTGGAATGATGGCGAAGGAAGTCTCTGTTGCAAAGTATGAGGATGAGTGACAACTTGACCGGCAGGCATAGCCATGTGAGGAGGCATGTTAGGGTGAGACGGTGGCATCGGGATAGGCGGAGGTGGGTTTGCAGTGGAATAATTTGCAATAGCTGTCTGTACATCGTTAACGTTAGCAGGGAAGTGAACGGGCTGCGCCATTTCGTTTATAGGAATATGAGGATTTTGTGCCATGTCCGGGGGGAAGTGCTGAGGTATCGTGAAACTTTGATTGGTGAAAGTTTGCGACGGTATAGCTGCAGGAGAAGCGGGCCTCGGGGTGGGTTGTTGAGAAATGTCCGCGCTATCTAGTTCGGAATCTTGGATGAAAATAAAACTTTGCGGTCCAAAGACTTCGGGGACAGGCTGGTGTGGGTGGCCGTATTGTTGGGCAAAATAGGCGTGTTCGACTTGTTGCAAAGTTACCGGCGGCGCTCTGGGCGGGAGGATAGGAAAAGCTGGGGTAGGAACTGCTTGAGGGGCTGGTGGGGGTGGGTTTACAGGCACTATAGGAGCAGAGTGAGGCGGCAACATCGGATGTTCTGGGTTTTCGATCACTTCCTCTCTGATCGGTAAATCTACTCTTTCGACATTTTCGACAACCGATTCTCTAGGGTTATCAAAATATCCACTCTCGTACACATTAGAGACTACGTCTTTAATATGCGCATAGGTAGTACCGAAAACTTCACTCGAGTCACCTTCGATAATTGCCAGAATGTGTTTGGCGGCATCCATGGTTCTATCTTGAAAGGAAGGTTCACCTTCTTCCGCATGGGGGTTCCGAGAAAGTTCCGGGCAGCTAAAACATAGTAATATTTAAACTAAGTATGCGAAAATTTTCATAAAAAAGAATTTCATTTTTTATAGTTACATTTTGTCCACCGCTTCAATGTCTTCTTGACTAATAGAATTCATTTCGGCAGTGTCGGAGAGAAAACTTGAACGATTAGCTTTTATCTGATCTATACACGTCCACACTAATAAAACCTGATGAACTAGCTGCAAGTCTTGAGATTTTCTTAAAGCGCTGTCCTGAAAACGAAACATAAAAAAAGTAACAGACGTGCCTATCGTCGAACATATAAATCTTCGGCTACGAAAAATATATACCTTTTTTGCTTGCTTTTTAGCTTCGTTTTCAGATAAGATGGCGATTCCCATAACTTGTTTGATCAAGTCCCACGCGAACTCCAGCAACGGCGAAACATCGTCGCACTTTGCAACGGGCTGTTGGCTATTTTGATCTTTGGACGGCTTCACTTTCAACTGAAAACGATAAAATCGATCAGCTCGGCCCAAAGTTCGATCGACGACGATGCATTTTCATAACGTTACAATTATGAAATTTGAACAGTTGATCGACGGAAGAATGAATTTTGATATTCGAGCAGTTCAAAAATATGGATGCATACAAATACAGGAAAACCCTCCTATAACGTAATTTGTTTCAAGGGTACAGTAATCCTCCCTATAATGTCAAGATAGGTTCGACGTTATAGGGGGGAATTTAGGAAATCAATAAATGAAACATTTTCACTTTTTTTTTGATACATTTAAAAAAAACTTGAATGTAAATGCATTTGAAAAAAATGACGTTATAGGGGGGAAGTCGCAGATGTTATAGGGATTACTGTATTAAAAAAACAATCAACACGTAAAAGCGTCAAATAAAAAATTAAGAAAAATGAAAATTTTTCATTTATTGATTCCCATAAATTTCCCAAATAATGTCGAATCTATTTTGACGTTATAGGGGATTTACTGTATAATGAAAGGTTTTATTACTTTCCTAATATTTATCTATACGTATGTTTAGTGGCAAATTTGAAAATATCAGTCTATCGATAGTCCATGGCTACAAAGTTCATTTGTATATTTGAAAAATGTGGTCAATAATACGTTCACGTTTGTTTCGTTGCATTCTAGTGAAGTTATCTTTTCGTTATTTTTTGTGATAGCCGAAATACAATAAACCCCCTATATCGCTCAAATGCATTTGTAACGAGCAGTTAACACGTAAAAATGTCAAAAAAAAAAAAAAAAATTAACATTGAAAAACCTTAACACGGAATCTATCTTGACGTTATAGGGGAGCTTACTGTATAATGAAAAGACATTTTCTAGTAGAGTCGAAATCGCTCAAACCTATGCACGCGAGAAACCTCCAAACAATCGAGTCTCGATCGAAACGCACACCGACGATTTAATTGCGTAGAAAAATCGAGACGACCGCATCGTCGTCTGACGTCTGCGACCCTGCAGCCCCGACGACTCGGCAAATATCAAAGCGCGGACGGAGCGTCTCCGTTTTCCGCCGGACAAAATCGAACGCGGCAATATATCGAGCGTGGACACGCACGGGCGTAGCACATGGCGGCTACCTTGGCTTGCTTCTCGAGCGCCGCGATCTGCGTCTGCAGGATGGAGACGACGCGCCGCACGGGCTCGGTGGCGGCGCAGGGGGCGAAGGCGAGCGCGGGCAGCGGCGCCGCCTGCTCGCGCATGGCCGCAAACGCCCGCGGCGGGTGGATCTCGGTCTTGTAGAGGCCGTCCGCGGGATGTCCGCAGTCGAACACCCAGTTGCCTTCGGCCCAGATGCGGTCGCCGTCACTCGGCCACATCCATTTGGGGAAGGTCGGGTTGTCGCCGTCGCCACGCGTCTCCCACGGCCGGATCCCGGTTTCCCACTCCACGCCGATGTAGTCGGACGGCTGCACGCTCAGCAGGTCGTCCTGCCCGGGGTCGACCACCAGGTGGAAGTCGAGGTCGTGGGAGTCGTGATTCGACGGCGAGTCGATGGCCGCCACGTTGACGCCCTCGGCCACGCCGGTCACCGCGCGGATCTTCCGCGCCGTATCGACGTAGGCCCAGCCTTCGTCGTCGATCTCCGCCAGCGTGACCGAGCCGAGCCACAGGTTGAGGTCGATCGAGAACGAGCCGCACCGGTCGGAAACGCCCGGATTGCGGCCGGGGGCCTGCGCGGCGCCCCGCGCTTCGGTCAGGACGAACAGGGCGCAGGCGGAGCAGACGGCGACGAAGGCAGAGAATCGTGACATCCAGGCACCTCCCGGCTGCCGGGGCAGCCGTTCCATACCAGGACAATCGGATTCCGCGGGC
>JAOXNN020000004.1:5980193-5994850 GCA_028571205.2 Hydropsyche betteni
GAGTTATGCGAGGCCGAGCGAAGCGAGGCCGAGCAGAGCGTGTTCGAAAAGGCGAAGCCTTTTCGGATACGCTCGTAACATATATAACAAACGGGCATCGACTTTTCGCAACGGAACGGCAATAAAATATTTTCGCATACATTTAATTTTTTTATACATAATCACGCAATTCACAGCCGACGCTATTAACACCGGGCCTACACACTAGTATTAGGCTAACGCACAAAATCGAACGAAACCCGAATTTCCATGTGTTATAAGTGGGCGGAGTTGGGAAGCGCGCCGCCTCAGTAGGTGTTTGAGCGTGTGGGTGTGTGGAGCCGGCGCCGGCCACGGACCCGGTTCGCCGATGACAGCCTGATGGGCAACCGCGGCAGCTGTTGCTGGTGGGGCGGGGGCGGCGCCGACGGCGGCCCCCAGCACGGGGGCGCAGGCTCCGGCCCCCACGGGCTCTGCAGCGCGGCCGCCCCTCCGCCGCCGGCCACCGAGCTCAGCGCGTCTAACCTGCAACACATCAGCGAGAGGGAGCCCAGCGTCGGAGATCCTGATCCTAGTCAGCATCCTTGCGCCGCTACTATTTTCATGGAACGGTCCAGGGCCGCACCCAGGCGCAAAGACGCCCCCGAATCCAAATTGAAAAAGAGCAGCTCCTGCTCCACTATATACTTGGACGACAGCACCGTGTCTCAGCCCAATCTCAAAAATACTGTTAAGTGTGTTGCATTAGCGGTGTATTATCATATTAAGAATCGCACGTCGCAAAGACAACTCGACATATTCGATGAAAGGTTGCACCCTTTAACTAGGGGGAAGGTGCCCGACGATTATGATCGGTACGATCCCGAGCATAAACAGATTTATAAGTTTGTACGTACGCTGTTCAATGCCGCACAGTTGACCGCCGAATGCGCTATCATCACTCTCGTGTATTTGGAAAGGTTGCTCATTTGCGCCGACGTCGACATAGCTCCTTCGAATTGGAAAAGAATCGTCTTGGCCGCTATATTGCTAGCGTCCAAAGTTTGGGACGACCAAGCCGTGTGGAACGTCGACTATTGTCAAATATTAAAAGAGATGACCATAGACGACATGAACGAACTCGAAAGGCAGTTCTTGGAGATGTTGCAGTTCAACATCAACGTGCCGTCGAGCGTGTACGCCAAGTATTACTTCGACCTCCGCACCCTCGCCGAAAGCAACAACCTCTCGTTCCCCGGCGAGCCGCTCAGCAAAGACCGCGCTCAGAAGCTGGAGGCGATGTCTCGAGTGATGGAAGACAAGTTGAGTGCCGAACTGAAAAACGGTATCAAAAAGTGGTCCAGCATGGACAACGTGAACCAGCAGGGCGGAGCCCGCCGGAGTGTCGCCATATTGTCGTAGACCCGACTCGAGGCCCGTCGCCCGGCGGCGGGACGATCAACCAAAGTTTTGACCGTGTCGGATCGTCGACGACGTTCATGTTTATTTTGTCTCATATTTTTTTATATATCTTTAATACGAAATATATTGAATGCCTTTTAATTTTATGAACGATTCAAATATGTGATATAAACATAGTCGTATTACTTCCGAACAATTTTAGGGTCCAATGTTCGCCGTACGAACGAATCTTCTATTCGAATTCATTTTTGATCGTCGCCGAAATAAATATCGCTGCCTTTAGATGGTCTGCGACTGAAGTTCAGTCGCGCTCACGCTTTCGATTCTGACCCTCGTTTAATGCGCACATTTTCTATCTAATTATTGTTATTCATTGGAATCCATTATTTTATTATTATTATGAATATTATTTTATTATTATTTTTTAATTGTTCCAATAATTTTACGATTATTGTAAAATGCTTATGAAGGAGAAACCTGCAACATCAATTAATCAAATTGTGATAATTATAAAAAAAAATAAAACCATTTTTATAAGATCATTAAATTGAATTTATAAAACTTATATGAGATTTATTCTTAAGTAAAAAATTAAAACTGCCATTTTATAAATCCTCAAAGTATAGTTTGTAAGAATCTTTTGTTTTAAACGCTTAAAATAAACATGTCTGTATATTTACAACTTCTGTAAAAGAATTTACCAGTTCCTGAGAAGTCCATCCGATGCATGAAGTTGTGTTTCTGAGATATAAACAAAAAAAAAACACAGTTTGCCTTCCTTTGCATAGATTTCTATTTTTTAATACTTATAGACTTTGTGTACATAAAATTTAAGATTCTTAGATCTACTTTCGCTTAATCTTGTCAGTAATTATTTACACCGAATAATCTAGTTTGTGCTCCTTAATATTAAATAATATATTCAATGTGATTTTGAGAAATCTATAGAAAGGCATGACTTCTCAACGGTGCCGTTTATTTGAATTTTAACATAAGTTCTATGAATGATTGTTTTAGGATGTGTATTTATTGACGATGTATTTTGAAAGATGTTCTGTGTGTAGAAATTCTTGCACCTCATGGTTCATATTAAACTTCATATATTTATAATAGCACTACTTTTTCATAGGAATGAATTACGAGCTGCATCTGAAAAATTGCAGAAAATAAGAGGTGCTATAAGCACTTTGATGTGCCAATAATATAGAATTATTCTGTACATGATCAAGCAATTTTGTACATTAAATATAAATATAAAAAAATGACTAAATCAGTTTGTTTGATATATGATTTCACTGTATTGTTTTATGTGTATGGTTGGACGGAATTTAGAAGCCGAAAAAAGTGAATTAAAAGCAAAAAATATCAAATTATCAATTTATTTCAACAAGATAAAAATGATTATACAAAAATGAGTTTATTGTCTTTTTCTATCAGGATAACTTCTATGATTTTTTGAATGTCTATCTGTTCTCTCGATTCTCTCCGATCTTTCAATTCTTTCAACATATTTTTTCTTATCCCTATCATTATATCTGACATTATCTTTTTTAGGGTAACTCGATTGAATCCCACGTCTATCTTTTCTCTCGTCGTGTCGTTTCACTGTTTCTTTTGGGTTATCTTTCTTCGAATTTTTCAAAGGTTTGGTTTTAGAACTTTTCTTGTTTTTCTTTTTCTTTTTTGCATCATCACTTGAACCTGAATCTGCAAAATATACAAAATTTAGACAGTAATTTTTTTTTATATTACTTATGATACAAATAAGATAACTCACCTGAAGAATCAGATGAACTATCGCTAGAAGAACTGGAATCGCTACTGCTGCTACTTGAACTACTGCTACTACTGCTACTACTACTACTACTTGAACTACTAGAACCATCTTTTTCTTTTGCCACTTGATTGCTAGCAATAATCTGTAAATATATAAAAAAAGTGATATTGGATAGTTATCAAGCGTATATTGATAAGTAATTTGTAATAATGACAACCTTGGGTGCTTGTTTGAGATGTTCGCGTAATTCATCTGTTAAGCCACCTAATCCAATAGATGTGAAAAAGTTTATGGCGAATCTTGTATTTTTAGGATTATCTCTGGGAAATATGCCTGAAAACGGTTCTTGAAGGGTTCTGAAAAAAAAAACAAACTATGTTTAAGGACAGTATCATGCGTAAACAAGGTTTGCATTTAGTATGTTTGTGTAAATGAGAGTACACAAATGGAAATTAAGAGCGGTACATATTTTTAGATAGGCCTCGTATTGTTATCTTATTTGCTGTGTATATTGTAAAAGATGTTAACATTCATGAAATAGCTATACAAAAGAATTAACAGCAGAGAGCAATTTGAATAATAGATGATGGTCCATTCAAGTGAGAATATCACAAATTATTCAAACACAGTAGGCAAGGCCTGTTTGAGTTACGGTCCATATATTAAAATTAACATAAAATTTGTAACATTTTACATTTCCAAGCGAGAGTTATGTTAAAGAAAAAACTTAATGTTAGGTGTTCAAACTGGTTATGTGTATGTTCGGTATTAGCAGTGCTTTTTTAAAAAAAAAAAAGGTGCTGGAACGCACTTTTTTCAAGCCTTTTAATTTCATTATTTTATGAGACCTATGATACCTCTATATTCAAAAGGGATTAACAGTAAATGGCTTCCAAGAAAAAAATCAAAAATATTGAAAGAAAATAAAATTTTGCAAACATTTATTAAAATTTCGAGATAAGGGGTGCCGGAACGCCGTTCCGCCGCGTTACAGGGTAAAAAAAGCCCTGGGTATTAGTATACTTACGGATCTTTCAGTCTTTCGTTCAATTTTCCTAATCCCATGTATTCTGCTAATTCTTGAAATAATATTTTTACAAATATCCTACTAGAACTGGTAGTATCTTCTTCATTTAGCTTAACACAATCTAAGGCTTCCCAACTTATTGCATCAGTGAATAAAAGGTGGGCAAAAAATTTGCTGATATTTCTTAGTCGATTTGTATCCAGTCTATGTGCTGTTCCATAGGAATCTTTAAATATCTGTTCAAAGGGACCAATATATATCTTGTTGATTTGACAGAATCGTTGCGCTAATAAACCATAAAATTTTTCGTAAGTTCTTTGTTCTGCGCAACAATCTAAGAACATATGACAAAGTTCCATTTCTTGTCCCGGTTTCAATTGCATTTTCATGAGCTTATGAGCACATTCTTCAAAGTCCAAACTTGAATGAATTGTCAAATATATTGTTCGACGAAGAGCAATTAAATTGGTTTCAGTGTTGTCAATAATAACGCCTTTGTTAGCATTATCTTGGTTTTCTTCTTCAGCATCGGATTCTGATTCACTTTCTTCACCCGATTCATCATCTGAATTAGATTCGGCATCACTTCCGAGAATTTCTTTACTCAATTCTTTATATTTTCCCTCATTATCTTCATAGTTAGGATCGAATTTGAAAACATCTGAAACAGAAAAAAAAGAAAAATGAATACGAGATCGAAACTAAATAATTTTACTAATGCCATGTTTTTATCATACTTAGCAAATCTTGAGGATCAGTTACCTCATCTAACATGATAAGATGAGTAAACTGTTCTTCTTCCGGTACTAATTCAAGCTCCTCAATAACAGCTACATGGTCTTTGAAACCGTCTTTGCGAATTTGAAACATAACTTCAATCATATATTGGACACGCTTATCCAACTGTCCTTCATGCAAAATATTTCGTAGCATTTCAAGAATAGCATTTATCCCCTTAGAAGACACTTCTGTCAACTTTTGACCACATTCTTTCAAAAATGCTATGGCTACTTCCACGGAATCATCGGTTGGAGTTTCTACTAAAAGTGTCAATATTTCGAGCGCTAAAATTTCGTGTGAAACTCTTTGATTCACCAAATGTGCTACAAACGTAACGGCGGATATACAAGTTGCCTTATCGTTACGCTTAAAACCGCGTTTGAACTGTACAACGAGACGCTTCAGTAGCAATTCTCCAATGTTGGGAAATCTTGAATTGATTGCAGCAATTAAGGCTGCATATACATGAGAAAACGTCGGCGAAGCAGCTTGTGCTTGTATAACGGACCGACATAGCAAGCCTCTTCCTCTAACAATGTTTTCTCTGAGTAATTCTTTGATAATAATAGCAATATTTCCCGTGTTCACCTTATTGATGCATCCATGGATAGATTTTTTTAAAGCTTCCCACGACAATCTTTGGTAAGGTATGGAGCTTTTGTCGGTGATTTCCGCTCTCATCATACGAAGTTTCATAGGAGGAATATACGCTCCTCCCGTTTTAGTAGTCAAAACATCCTCTTTTTTCGCTTTACGCGCAATGGAGGCTTCTTGGTTATCGTCTTCTTTTTTATCTTCGTTTTTTTTCGATGGATTATAGTATCGAGAACCGACTTCGACATTATCCTCTGCATTTTCATCTTCTGATCCATCTGGATTGTTTGACGGTTTATCATAATAACGAGAGCCAACTTCATATTTCTTTCCAGGCTTATTACACGGTTCGTCTCGATTTACAACAGTTTCTTTATTCCAATACCTTTCATATGTCCGTGAATCGGAAGCTTCTTTAGGATCTTTGTCATATCTTCGTCTCTTTGAGTCATCACGTCTTCTGTCTGATGGTCTATCCTTTTTAGGGGAACGCTTTTCTTTGCGGCGATCTTCATTTTCGCGTTTAGTACCACGGTTTTCTTTAGAATCGCTTTCAGTGCGGCGCGGTTTGTCCTTTTCACGATCAGAAGATTTACTTCGGGTCATGTTTGATGCGTTATTTGATTTGGTTACCTTCGAAATTATTCGGTAAGAATTACAATGGAACTGTGTAATGACTGAATTAACAATTCTGTTTCACAATTGAGTACAAACTCGCTGAATATTTAAGATAATCAAGAACTCGAAGTAACGTTGCAAAAACACACGCCACAATGACGTTTAATAAGGTTGTTACACTTGACGAGTACCAACTATCACGTCAAATAAACCAGTACTACCATAATTAAAAAAAATATTTTCAGTTATATTGTTAGAATGTAAATTTGAATAAATATAAATTGGTTCAAAAATATTGATTGGCTATGTTTTTCAGTTTTAGTTGCGAAAAAAAAATGGATTTTAGTTCTAATATCTGGCACTATAGCACTGGCAACACTAAACTTTTACCGTTTTGTTGTGGTTTGTTCCGTGTGTTATTTCATCGTTGACACGAACATAGATTGAATATTTTTTGATTTTTATCAAAATGTCTGCGTGGTCGCGTGTTACTACTACTCAGGAGCCGCCACAAACCAGGTATTTATCTTTTTTTGTGAGTGGTATTATGGAATACGTATTTCTTGTTTGCATTATTATATTTTTAGGAACATGATAATTCCTCAAAAAAGTGTGGAATCGGAGAATGATATACCTACATTACCAGATGCTGAAGATTTGCCTGAGGCTTCTAAAGAAAATGCTTCAAAAATTTCCAAGTAACACTCATAGATTTACATTTACATTTTCCAGTTTTTGTGTATTGAATTATAAGATTATTTATCATATCTTCAGATATTTTTTAGAAATATATACCAATAATCTTAATATTAAGCAATGACATTTTAATACTTTCATTTTAGAATATCCCTTAATCAATCTGCAATGTACCAAGAACTCGATTCTGAATTACTAAAACAACATGCATCGGTAGCTCTAGATGGCGTGAATTTGACCCCATTACTGAAATTCATTCACTCAGATGTTAATATCAAGGAAAGTGACACTGTATGGACAATTGATTCTTTGTTTAAGGATTTGGCAGAATATTATTAAAATAAAGAAACAAAAAATTGCACATTTCACGAAGATATTATCTACTTACTTTATTTTAATTAATTTGAATCAAAGATATTTCCTTTTAAGTATTGTATGGATGAAAGTGAAAACAATGAGATTTAATGAGGACAAAATTAGGAAGCACTTAAAATAGAAGAGCATATTATAAAAAAAATATGACCTATAATTTATATTTTATTACAAATTACAAATATCTGTGATTCTAAAATTACAAAATTTTCTTATATTATAAATTATAAATAAATACATATCAAAAAATTAATTGATGAATATAATTAAGTAGTTATTAGTAGTTAATTATTCTGATTGATGAATATAATTAAGTAGTGCATGAAAATCCTTTCTTGAAAGTAGACAATGTTCCACCAATACTTTTATATGCTAAAATTATTGTTATTATAAGTATCACATATGCAGGCATAATAGATGCGTAATACAAATGCCATCTATTCAAAAGTGATAAACCAGAAACTATGAAATGTGACACAACTACCCATGCTACTCGTATATAATTTTTTTCGTCTAAAGCATTGAAAAATATAACACTCCAAAACGTATGCAGTAATATAATGTTCAGCGTCATAAGAGCACTAGTAATGAAGAATGCATCTGAACCGGATTTTAAACCAACAGTCGCTGGGCCAACCTGAAATGAGTCATCAATTAGTATTAAAACGAACATATACATTACTGGTATGGGAAAACACAAATTGTTCAAATAATAGAGAATATACTTACAGAATCTGCGAGCACGTTTATAAAAGCAAACGCTCCGCTTATAACACCAAAACCCAATCCAGACACATACGCGAACACATGTTTGTTCTCATTGATCAACTGGCTATCAGCAATTTGCCGAAGATCGTTTTCAGTACGGCGCAAAATACGATAGACACCATAACGGAACAATTCCTACAAAACAACATATTCACATGGGTGGGTCATCACAGTTTCGCAATAGCAAAATATATATATACGTACTTGGAAAAGGACCGAAAAGCACATGCCGAAAGCTAGATAAGAGCGTAGAGGCACCACCGCAAACCAAAGTAGGGACGACATGAGCAAAGAGAGGAGCCAACAGAAGGCTGCGGCTATCATGATGATGATGCGGACTGGTTCAGAAGCTACAGTTAGGGCGAACAATGACAGTGCTGGACCGAACGCGATCAGACCACAGCCCACCGCTTCAGACACCGTCATTTTGAATTGATGGAAAAATTAGATCATAAACTCCTTTCTTAGAACTGTCACTGAAGATTTGACAATGTTTTTGACAGATGGGGTTATAAGAGCTTTTGCCGATGGCCATGTTTTCAGAAAAAAAT
This sequence comes from Hydropsyche betteni, assembly GCA_028571205.2. Taxonomy (NCBI): domain Eukaryota; kingdom Metazoa; phylum Arthropoda; class Insecta; order Trichoptera; family Hydropsychidae; genus Hydropsyche; species Hydropsyche betteni. The sequence continues at coordinate 5,988,757 of JAOXNN020000004.1, forward strand.
AAAATCGTATAAATTTTGTTTAATTTATTTTATAAATTATCTAAATTCAATGTTGAATTCAAAAACTTTAGTTTTTCGTCTTATTTACTAGGATCAATTACGATAAAGAACTTTTGTTTTTCAGACGTTTGCTCAAGCGACACCAGCACACACGACACTACACCGAACGTGAAACACAATTTCAAAATACAAATAGTCCTCAACTTACGACGGTTTACACTTATGACCGAAAAAAAATAAAATAAAAATATCTTTGATTTTTTTAAAATCTAATGATAAATCTCAAGCGGATGTGGGAAATAAATACATACTGATAAATATAGAATCGCAAAAAAAATTCATATTTAAAAAAAATGGCTGTTGCTTTTAATTTAATTAATCCAAGAATACAAAAATTTGAAATGAAGGAGCCGATTTTCTTAAAATTTGTTATGTGTACTAGTGTCATTTAGGTCAAAGTTTAAGTATCGTTTTAAATTAAAAGAAAATATTCAATGTAAAAACTTTATTCGATTTATAAATTAATAAAAATTAATTGCTAAATCACACAAATACTTATGACATTCAATGTAATATATAATGTGTAAATGAATTTTTTATTCAACATAATTTGTGTATTAAAATAATTATTTAATACATACAAGTTCCAAATTGGGTTGAAATAAAATATTCGAAACTAAATAAATTGTAGCACTTTTGGTTTCATATTTGAAAGTGATAAAAACATCACTAAAACGCCTCAAATTTTCAGTTTCTTACATAACCAATTAAGTTTAACCAATCTATTCAAAATTCGAAAATCAAAATTCATTAAAAAAAAAATTTTTCAGAAAAGAAAATACATTTTAGGAAGTAACGAATTAAGTGAAAATAAAAAAAAAAACAACAATTATTTTCACTCTAAATGAATAGATGGTAGGCTGTACATCATAATAAAGTAAAGGATGTATGACACAATTTAAACTAAAGAGATACAATAGGTATTTGGATGAAAAAAAATATTCAAAATATGATTGTTGATCTTCATTTCTTAAATTGGCTTCTCTATGCTGATATCAAAACATATATCATGCTGAAAAAAAATTAAATAGATTGTTATTTGTTTATTTTTAGAGATAAGTTAATTATGCTTTCGATTTAATATATAATAAACAAAATATAAAAGTACAAACCCATATAAATAGTAGAAAAATGATAATAAATAAAAGGCTAGTTTCACCCATCCTTCTCGCTGACATTTCGTAAGAACATCAGCATTCAAAATACTCGTTGGATCATATAGGCCAGGTCCGCTCATGACTGGTCTACTCATATACCTGAAACGTTCGTTTTCAATATTAGATCAAACAAAACGACAAGTGCAAGTTCAAAGAAATAGACTCACCTTCGCACATGGTACGCTATAAGTGGCACATTTATGATAAGTGAGAACCACTCTCCCGACAGACAAAATAAAATATTGATAAGAATGTGTAACAAATACTCAGGTAACACAAGCTGAAAGAGATAAGGTTGAAAAATTCAAATTTTGCAATGAATTTCTCGCTAAAACGAAACTGTATGCATAAAGAATAATGTCAAATCAATGGAATGAACGAGTATATACCGGATTTAGGCTGTTGCATTGATGTATGGGATTTTTGTAATCTGTTTTTAGTTCGTCGAAAGCGATCACGTGAAATATAGAAAAGAATATCAAAAATGCGTCTACGATCAGTGCAATGATGTAAGAAAAAGCTGGAAAACTGAAAGCCATCGCGATCAGAACGAACCGGCTTAATCGGGCTTCGAATCCAGAACCTCACCTATGCACTGACAGTATTGGTCGTATTGTTACATTTCGCGACCTAATTCTAACAAAGACGAGTCATTTTATCGTCATTCATATTGATGATTTTAATCTAATAATGGGAATATTATGACATAAATCAGATTTTTATAAAAATATATTGTTGTTAGAATTCAAAAAAATCATTATTTTTACTAAGATTTTTTTTAATTTTTCAAACAGTTGAATACAAATTAAGGCTTCAAACAGGAAACCGATAAGGCCAGGTGCACACTTGCGATTTATGTGTTCCATTTACGATCGCGCGCGACTAAATCGCAAGTGTGCGCCTGGCCTAAAAACCGAAATTTTTGTCGGAACGAAAACCAGAACTGAACTGAAAAAAAATATCGGCTTATTTCAGTTCAGCAAAAAATAAACGAATATTTGAATATTTTTGAAATTTTTTTTTGTTTTTTTAGAAAATACTTTTTGGAATTTTCGGAAAAGTTAATTTTTGTAAGTGTACGGTTTTTTTTTGAAAACTCGGAACTGAATTGAAAACCGGGAATGGTAAAATAAATATTTTTTTTTTGTTGAACTGTAGCAAAATTAATTACGGTTCAATACTCTCATAAAAATGAAATTATTTTCAAATAATATACATATTTTAAGCTAAATAAAATATATGTACAGGTTTTACAAATGGTGTTGGCGTATATTTATTTTGTTTAGGTAAATATTAATATCAGCAGCTGACGTTTGCCGGTTGCTAGTCGTGTCAAAGTTTTTTTGATAAATTTTGTAATTTTTTGTGAACAAAATTGGTCTATTTGCTTTGATAGTTATGAAAAATCTCAATCTGCCGCTTTAGTATACAAAAAATTCTAAAATGATTGCGCAAAAATTGTTTTTGGGGTTTTTGTACGCTTTACATTTTGCGAGCTGTCACGATTTCAAAGGATTTGATGACACTATTCAATTTAAAATCAACTGGCCAGGGAAACTAGACGATAATGTTTTGGTTAGTTTTTATATAGTTATTTAGAGAATTTATAAAAGTATTAACAGTTATGTATATAATGACTCATGTTACTTAATCATAATCGATAATTTCAGAGCCAAGGAAATGAGATTCTCGATATTATGACAACTAATCGAGAAAAGTATCAATGTTACGTTCCTCTTTTAAGTGCTAGAAATTCTGAAGAGAGTGATAAATATGACATGTTCAGCCCTCTGCAGTTATTATCGCCCCTATTTATTCCTCAATTATGTTCTTATCGCGTGGAAAGCTATTGGACATATGAAGTATGTCACGGGCAATATGTAAGGCAATATCATGAAGAACGTGAAGGTAATATGATTGATTTAATATATTATAGGTCGACAATTGATGTGTAAGACGAATTTTTTCTATGTTTAGGTAAAAAAGCCAAACTTCAGGAGTATTATTTGGGCCGATGGGATTCAACGAAACAAAAAAAATTAGAGGAAGATTTGGCAAAAGCAATGGAAAATGGTGATAAATTAAAATTTAAAAAGATCGAAGGTCTTACTTTACCTTATGTCGAATTTGAAATGGATGATGGTTTGATATAGATTTAAACATGTGTATTTCACTGTATAGTTCACAGAAATTTTATAAATATTTCAATTATAGGTACAATTTGTGATTTGAATAACAGGCCACGAATGACAAAAGTTCAATATGTTTGCTTTAGTCAAAGAAAGCATGAAATCTACACATTCAAAGAGACTTCTACGTGCGAATATGAAGTTATTATTTTATCTCCTTTGCTTTGTAGTCATCCGATGTACAAACCAAAAGATTCTGAAGAAAATGTAATTAATTGTTTGCCTGTTGATAATGCTCTGAAAAAACCACGTAGTGTGTTGGCTATGGAAGCAGAAAGTCTCAAGTACAATCAGAAATTACAAGTGAGTTTTGTTCCAAACGAGTTATAGAATATTAAATTTAGATGAGTAGATTTTATTAATATGGTAATTTATTATTCGATACGTAAAACTCGTATGTATTTTCATGAAAATGTTCCACATTTTTGATACACTAGCTTTTTGTGGTGCACGTTTGAGTTGCTTTTCTTAATTTTTTACCTTTACCTATAGACAACTTATTTGTTCAGGAAAGCAAACTAGGAAAAGATGTCCTTGCTGTTATTAAAGTAGAGCAAGTAAACGAGGTAGGTGTTTCTTTTTAAGTTTTCTTTATTGTTAATTTTTTATATGAATCAACCTATTAGTGCTCGATCCTCAAAAAAATTATGCTAATGATGCGTATTCAAATACGTGTTTTGATTTACTTCTCACTTTCTTTTAAACAACGGATCATTGATTAATATTAATCACATCAGGAGAGGCGTCAAATGGTAGGTAGTATTTAGTAATGTGACGTGCAATTTCTTAGATTGACTTTTGCATGAGAATGTTCCTAGATCTTTCTAAAAAGTTATTACCGTAATGAGAACATGATTTTTTTCAACTCGTCTTCACATTTATTTTACAAAATTTTTTTATTGTAATTTACGTTGATATTTGTTTTCATCCCATTTTTATTTCTTTAACATTAAATTGAATTATATCACTGGTTGATGGTGAAATAATTGTGAAATAAATTCTGAAACTGCTTAACATAAAAGTATATAGTTCAGAACATAAGAATACATACTATATTGTGAATGTTTTCAATTATTTGTCTTTTATTTTAGTGTTATTTTTTGTTATTTTCATAAAACAATCTAGAGATTTTTATATTATTAGTAAATTGTATTTTAGTAAAATTTGATGGAAATTAAATTTGTAATTTTACCACATGCTGTATTTTTTTTTTGTAAAATTTAAGGAAGACAATGTTAATTTTTAACATAATGTTTTTGTTAGGATGGTGAAGCAAGAGTTAAAATGGAATTACATCCGATAGATTATGACAGTGCAGTAAAGGATGTAAAAAAACCTGTCACCTCAGTCGAAGATATGAAGTCAATTAATAATTTTGATTTAGTGAAAGCATTTCTTGATGGTGACAATTGCCTCGAAGGAGGAGTATGTTTGAATATTTATATTTTATTAGAATTATGCACAATAGGATCAAATTATTCACAGATTTAGTGAAATTCATTTTAAGGGAACTGGATGGTGGAAATATGATTTTTGCTATGGAAAATACGTGAAACAAGTTCATGTTGATGAAAAAGCAGGATTCCAAACTACAGTACTGCTCGGAGAATTTTATGAAGATGATCATCTTGAATGGATAGCACAGAATCCTCAGAAACGTCCCAAACCTAAAGGTATAAATAATTCATGTTTTTTTAATGGTTGGAATTCTTTTTCATATGCAACTTTTTTTATGAAAATTATCTAATTTATATAATGATATTTATATGTCATGTCGCTTATCTTAATTTATTTATTTTTATTAGGATCGCAACGTACGCAAATATCTCATTTTTATTCAAGAGGAAATGTTTGTTCTCAAACACGTAAACCTAGACAAACAGAGGTTAAACTAAAGTGTCTAGAAAATGCATCAAGTCCTACCCAAGTTTCACTTTATTTGCTTGAACCAAAAATTTGTCAATACATCTTAGGAATAGAGTCTCCTTTGATCTGTGAAATATTGGATTTTGCGGATGATAATGGTTTGATTCAATGGCCATACGGACATCAAAAATTGAATAACGTAGTTGGAGAAACTCGTACTGAGACAAACGATAAATCGGAGAAAGAAGACGAGGCATCTTATACCGATACTGATTATAAAAATGATGAGTTATAAATTTGTTTATTCTTTTAAGTAACTCAAGATTTTTGTGATAAATTGTGTGATTTCAATTGAACATCATACCTGGAAAATTGTCAAAATATGTTATTCAACCAAAGTTTTGTTTTTGTGTATTTCAAAAGTTTTTTTAAACTTTAATAGTTCAAAAATTTCTGATTTAAAATGATTCCTTTGAAATAAATTGATTAAAAAAAAAACCATTTGTTTTGGTGATAATAATTGTTAGAATATGGATTTTTTTCCTTACATATTAAAATATTCATATAAATTTAATATTGTTTTGAACGGACACTTTGGCAGTTTTAATAATTCAGGAAAAACTTTAGTTGTGGTGAAAAAGTGTAAATTTTCTGTTAATGTGAATTTTAAGAAGTATACTTATTATAATAAGTTAGATATGTATCATACTTTCCATTGTTGTATATATTTATTACAGAAAATAAAATAGAAATTAAAATAGAAATTTAAATTTTCCTTTGTAATCAATCTTTATTAATTTCACTTATCATCATAAATGAAAT
>JAOXNN020000004.1:5994950-6013112 GCA_028571205.2 Hydropsyche betteni
GTTATAGAGGGGGGACACTGCAGACGTCATAAGGGGGGGGGTTGTTGTAGGGGGAGGGGCTTACTGTATTATTGAATACTATACTAATACGAGTTTATTGAAACTCGTATTAGAAATTTTTTATGTATTGACATCTTCATCAATGGATGTAGAAAATGAAATTTTATTAGGTAGCTCACCAATTGCAGAATTTTCCCAGGAGCATATGACATCAGTGAAAGTAATGCATTTGAAAACTTGTATTGATGTTCCCATCGATCAGCATTGAAATATTATAGAAAATAAAATTGTATTAGGTAGCTCGCCAATTGAAGGAAAGTAATTTTTTCCCAGGAGTATATGAGATAAGTGAAAGTAAATTTTTACATCGCGCTATTTTTTAGATTCAATGAATTGTATGAATGAATGAACCAATGAAATTGTAATACACAAAAAATAAAATAGTATTCGTACGGTGTTTCATTGAAAAAATTGTCATGATACCAGGAGTACATATGCACTAATGGCCTCAATACAAATATTCAATAGACACTTATTAGAATTTTTTTAGTATTGACGTCCTCATCAATGGATGTAGAAAATGAAATTTCATTAGTTAGCTCGCCAATAGCAGAATTTTCCCAGGGGCATATGACATCAGCAAAAGTAATGCATTTGAAAATTTCTATTAATGCTCTCATCGATCAGCATTGAAGTAGAAAATAAAATTGTATTGGTAGCTAATCGAAGAGGAAGCCCACCATCCCGCCTGTTACATGCACCCCACTCGATGCCAACTTCTTGAATTGGCTTAATTGGGTACCAGCAACACTAGGCGAAACTACGGGTGCCACATTTATATTTACAGAGAACTCTACATTTAATTTGACTAAGCAATCGCGAAGGACTGCTTTCCGGGGGGCAAACAGAATGCCAAGGGGAGGAAAATTTTTACAATATATGTCTTTCCGCGAGCCAACCCTCTTGGTGAAGATACGGAATGTACGAATGGCAGATTTCGAGGATATGAGGTCAATATTGAAAGATGGCAAACAATTGGGAAACCTGGAAAACATGTCCTTTCTTTCATTTTTTCTCAGAGAACAAGACCACAAGATATGATCCGGATCCTGAATCTCTCTGCAGGCACAGTGAGGGTCATTTTGCAAGCCAAGCTGCGTGGGCTTGGTAGTGAACGCGCCGTGACCCGTCAAATATTGCGAGACAAAGTGATCGGGCTTGCTAATTGCAGAATTTTCCCCCGGAGCATATGACATCAACGAAAGTAATGCATTTGAAAATTTGGATTGATGTTCTTATCTATCAGCATTGAAGTAAAAAATAAAATTGTATTAGGTAGCTGTAAATTTTCTGTTAATGTGAATTTTAAGAAGTATGCTTTTTATAATAAGTTAGATATGTATCATACTTCCCATTGTTGTATATATTTATTACAGAAAATAAAATAGAAATTTAAATTTTCCTTTGTAATCAATGTTTATTAATTCCACTTGTAATCATAAATGAAATAAATATTTCTCAAGTTTTTCAAATATATGGTTTTGATGATGGGAATAATGAATTTTTACAACATTTGCAATTTTATAATATAAGAACGATATAAATAAAAAACAATATAAACTTTTCACATATATTTACATTACAATAACAATGTGTAGGTGTGTGTATAAAATTGTTCTGATAAGATGTTGATGAATTATCTACATAAAATTCAGACCAACATAAAATGTGTCTCTGACTTAAAAATAAAACAACTGCTTTTTTGTTTTTGCATCTTCAGAGTGCACATTTTCATAAGCTTTGGTATGAAGGGCTCCACCTACGGCTAAATATTCATCTTCTTATTTGGGACCTCAAAGTGCTGTTTACATATATATCCACTATGGTATATAATCACACTAATGCGTGAGAAAAACTACCACACCTCACTCGAATTTAGCCGAGGACCCATCTTATGACCTAGTGTTCAAAACTGGCCCATTGACAGTCATCAAAAGAATTTATCTAATAAATTATTTAAAAGAAACAATCGACTTTGTTATCGAAATAGATAAAAAAGCTATGAAAATAGGTAGCTTTACAAAAAAATTATTATGGCATAAGTCAGACTCATGGTAACAAAATGTTTGGCTGCTGTTTTACAAAAGTACATGCAAATAAACTAAAAAAAATATAACATTTTTCTTAAACAAAGAAAAGAAGGAAAAACATGAAAATAAAATAAGGGAAACAAAAATAGAACTTCACTTAATAAATACAAAGTGGTCAAAAGGTGCACAAGTTCATGTATAATAATATTAACGTCCAAAGGAGTAACACTGCCATTGAAGGAGTTTTAATTTACACATCACTTGAATGAAGTTAATGCTAATAAGGCCGTGATGCTTCTTTTGATCTTTTGAGTTGCACTTTCAGTCTCTTTGTTCCTATTTGGAAGCCGTTCATGGCCTGTATGGCAGACTGAGCTGATGCAGCATTATCATATGATACAAAGCCGAAACACTTAGATAAGTTGGTCTGTTTGTCTATGAACACCTTGGCTGAGATCACATGACCGAACGGCACAAACGTTGATGCCAAATCGGTATCGTTGAACTCCTGTGGCAGGTGGTAGATGAACAGGTTGCCTCCTTCTGGTCCTGAGAAACCGTTAGCTTGAACAATAACATACTCTTTGAAAGATTTTTTTAAGGCTAAATTTGTTATTAAATTAGCAAATAGCGTTATTTGCTAATTTTACAACATAGAAAATGGAAAATATGCTAACATTGCAAATTAAAATGATTTATACTTTAGAAGAATTTCAAAAATAATTAAATGAAATTTATGAAATATGTGATTATATATAATAGAAAGATGTATAATGATTTTTTTTTTAATTTGATTTCAATTGATATGAACATGAAAATCTATAAGCTTATGTCACCATGTATTCTTATTTATTATATCACCTTCAATTTGTTTTCCTGCTGCTGCATTAATTGTTGATGCGGTACCTAATGGTGATGCAGCAAATGCACTCGTACCAAATTGTGCCGCATATGCCGAAGTTAACGAATCGGTTGTAGACCCTGAAATTATATAGGATTTAGTCATTATTTGCATCGAGACTTTTTTTTACTCTATTGTGATCAAAGTATGAGAATAATAATTTACAAATTTCCAAATATACTGTAACATGCTTAGGATTATTTGTAGATAATCACTTTCATTCAGAGTGGATTTTATATTATTAGATTAAAAAAGTTTTTGTTTAAGTATAAAGCAAAACAATTATGTGTCATCATGCTCTGATTAAAAATAATAATAATTACAAGAAACAAAAAAAAATGTTATAAAGTTTGCAGTTCTCAACAATATATTAAATTAAAACATTTAAGTCACACATGTGTAAATAGATATATGATACATAAATTAATTTTATACATGTTTCATATAAATATTTACACAAAATACAATCATATTTACATAAGCATACGAAATGTAGGTATATTAGTTATATTTGAAGCTTGTATTTATTACGAATAAAATTCACACAACTTCAATTTACCTGTAAGATTAGTCTTCCCGAGAAGACCTAAAGAAAAAAATACCAGAATAATTTTCATATTCAAAATATTATGTACTAGATTGCATAATGCTTATTTATTTATTTTTTGTATTTAGAAAAAGTTTATTTTTTAAATGTTCAAATTGAAAACACGAAAAGACAACATACAATAACATCTAAAAAAACTTACATAGTGATGCAGCGGGAGCAGCTAGTTGAGCTGGTGCTTGTGATGCTGCCGTGATTTGTGGTTGAGCCATCGCAGCTAGTGTTACTAAATTCTGCATGGACATAGGTGCTAATAAACTAGCCGTGTCCGCAGTTTGTGCGCCAAGACCTGAAAGGAACAAAATGCTCATCAGTATTCTTTGAACTAAAAATAGCCAATAATTTATTATAGGGATAGTAGAAGATAAGATAAAGTTTATGTACCGCACATGAACGTACCAACCTCCCTAGCGGTGAAACGCATACATATACAAATCCAGTTATAAGTTTTAAGTTGGTACCCTGCATTCACGCATACTTTCGCATCCAAGTTTTGACGTTAAACGTCAGTTGTTATTTCTGTACGAAATAGAACCCAACCCAACCTAACGAATGAAATTGAGTTTTGTGTTGCTGAATTGATCGTGGTGTTTAATACTCCAATGATACTGCTCCGATACCTGAACAAAAAGTTTCGCGGTCTCTTTGTATCAAGCGCTCGTGCTTTTCCAAGTCTTCCTACTATTATAAAATAAATCAATATGTGAGTGATGCAATACTACAAATGAATACCCGAACAAAAAGTTTCGTACGATCAACTGTCAAACTGCGAATGAGTATAGGTGCATGTACGTGTATAAATGTAATGCTAGGCGCCAACTTAAAAACTAGGCACGCCAATCTCTGTATGTGTAGATGCATGTATAATACATGTATAAACGCATTTCACCGCTTGGAAGGTTGGTACGTTCATGGGTGGTACATAAACTTTACCGAAGTTGAATATTATGTAATAGATATTTTTCAATTTAAAAACATTAGAAGGATGATTAGAATGATTTTAATTGACAGATTGCTAATGATAAAATTTGAATACCTTGTAAGAGGTGTTGATGCAAACCGACGGCTTGAAGCTGCTGAAGGAGCTGCAAGCTGGCGGCCGGCGACACGGCTGCTTCAGCAGGAAGGTATTGCGGAGCTGCCGGAGGAGTCGAGGCTGCAGCAGCACCCGCCAACCCGCTAGAAGTCAGCCCCCATAAGCTGGCCTGCAGCTGTTGCATCCGCTTCTGGTCTTTCTCCTTCTGCGTGTCGGCGAACTTGACCACGAGCGGCGCCGAGCACCCTTCCATCGTTTGACTGTGGTGCAACGCCTAAAAGCCACCGTCAACGATTTGTTATATTACATCAAACACAATTCCTCGATACCTCGAGCTGAACGGGCAATAAAGCGCCAAAACAATTCAACGTACACTTAGATATTTCAATAAAGAATAAGCTATTAGACGATTTACTGACCTTAATAGCGGCAAAGGCAGCTTGTTTAGTGGTGAAGGTAACGAAGGCGCATCCTTTACTCAAACCGGCCGTGTCTCTGAGGACCGTGCATTCTTCTATCGACCCGTGTCCTGAGAAGAGCGCTCGCACTTCATTTTCACCTAATTTCTTATTTAGCATGCCTACGAATAATTTCCGTTCTGCAAAGAAAAGAAACGCACACATTAATATTATATTTTATATATCAATTTCTATCGAAAACCGCTCGGTTGTGATAAGCTCAAAGCACTTGATTTGAATGGTTCGAGAGATATTCACGGGCGACTATACGACGATAATCACGGTGCAGTTTACACATAGGATAGTATGCACTTTGGCTATACAAGCCGTCGATTGCACATAATCTCCGATGCGTTTGTTTGCCGACGTGCATTCGTACGCCTCATTCGGATTCGCGTTGCGATGCGACAAAAACATTATCGCCCGACCGAAATGGAAAGCGAGGAGGCTTTTTATGCGGCGATGTAATTTGTCCGATGGATTGAAAGAAGTGTTTGGCCTTCGTGGCGCGATGCGAGCTACGACGGACACAATCGTCGTCGGTGATTGATGATGGACGCTATTCGGTCGTTTGGAAACGACGTTCGTCTTCGTCAATCGCGTCCGCAGCCGACTAGACTTTCGATCGATCCAATTTTTTAAAGTCTGCGACGTTTCGGAGCGCGGTTGTAAATCGAAGATCGATCGTGCGGGATCGAAGATTGTTTGAAAGAATAATATTTTTTGATTGAGTTGAAATAATAATGATATCGTTAAAAACATGATCGAGGATATACGTATATTTATTTTATTTAAAAAGTAATTTATTTGAACGAATCATGATATATTATAATATAATCATTTTTTTTAGAAAAGTTCAATTTTGAAATACAAGAACAAATTAAATTCCAACATTCACGGACGTATATTTTTGTCATCGTGTCCTTTCGTTCGTTAAAGGTGATTTTACACATTTATCAAAGTAATACAATTTATATTATCCTATACATATAAAATCAATCTTGCGGCATATAAAAAACAAACTTTTCAAAACAAATTTACAACATCATATAAAATTTTATATACCATCACCAATCGAAGGGCGCCGACACTCCAAAGAAAAACTACACCTACAACCAACATAAAATTGCAAAAAACACACACACACACAATCATTCTAAAAACCTAAGCACGTAACGAGAATTCAAGAATCGAGAATTGCAACGAGACAAGAATCAGAAGACGACCTTCACCGTCCGAGTGCGATCGAGTGCAAAGTCAACATCGTCCGATTTTTCTCGGATGGAAAACGCACGCACACCGGCCATTTTTGCGATCGAACGATGTCAACGTTTGCGATGGTGTTATGCAAATGGTAAATGCAATAAAAGCGCATTTCCACCCACCGCCCACTGCGGCCGATGTGTCGGTCTTTTGTTCGTAGGCAAAGGTCGAAAACGAATCGAAGGTACAACGTTGCGTTTAGTACTAGTTGCCTATTATTACGGTATGACCTTCGTTATTGAATAGATTATTGGACGATTTACTTGGATGCGCGTAATTAGTGGGTATTTATTTGTATGATTGAGACAATGCTTCGATTTTCACACGGTATTCGATTAGCAATAGTACATCAATTATGGAAATTGTATAGTTAAAAATAAATTTGATTCATTCTTATTAGAATAGTTGTGATGAGTGAAATTCGAATCAGCTTCGTCATTTAAATTTTAGATAATAGTACGTTTTGCGAATGCGCTATGTACGCGTGTTGATTTAGTTAAAACAAAAATGAAATATCGGTATTAAAATTTCAATAGAATTTATGCAAATTCGTAGCCTGTATTGAAAGTTTTCGGAATAAATTAGCCATGTAACATAGAAGTCTATTGAAGCATTACCAAGTGAAAAGCAAATTATTTGAAAGAGCTTTTACATAAGACACGTTCAATTAATTTGGATAAGTGAGTATCGATGAAATTATAAAAAAAACATCGTTTGATTTTTTTAAGAAAAGAAAAATATTTGATGTACTATACAACATAAATTCATTTGAAAAATAAATGATCAAAATCGTGACTTTCGATTGAAACTGTATCGCAAAAATAACAAAAATAATAGTAAAACATACATAAAACCATGATGTTATTTATTTAAAAATCAAAAGGCGCTAATTTCGTACATACATACACACGACGCGTTCGCGCCAAAAAATCGAAGCGTTAATTGAAAGCCAAAGATTTTACAACCTAGAACAAAACAATAAACCACAGAATTCAATCGTAAAAATTGCACAATAGTACAAATTTCATTTTACAACGACCCACATTATGCAACGGCATCAGAACATCCATTCATTCTCACGTACAAGCAAAGAACTGAGTACCTTCTTCAGTTCGAATTTTCGCAACCGACAAATTGTCATCGCGTGTAACTCTCGATTCTTAGGTACACGACTTTGAACATTTTTCAAAACGAAAATTTCTCAACATTGTCGCACACGGCCTTCTTCGTTCGATTTCGAGTGTGCGAACAGTGCTAATTGTGCATGAGACAGCTCGTGACCAACACTCGACTCGGTCACGATTATCTGTTCAGTTCGTTTTATTTCTGTCGAAAAAATATCGAAATCTTTTAGAAAACACATTCCAGATATTAAATGATGTTGATGATCTGTTGTGGTAATGGAATTTAGTGTTATTTCGAGCGTTTTGCGGTTTTCAAATGAATTTCATTTACGTGTTCCAACTCGGAGATTAGCCGTTACGATAGCTTTATTGTGGATGTTCCGAAAGGAATTTCGCCCCGTATCAAATATAGAAATGTGTGCACGTAAAAAATTACGAGAATGGGATTTTCGTACGTTTAAAATTCGCATCTCGAACAGTTTTATTGTGGCTGCGACGTAATTTGGACTTGGACGCCGAGGTTTTTGTAAATTCAAGGTTCAAACACGCAGAAAATTATAATGTAAATCCTCTATTTTTTCCCTTGCAATACAATACGCGACTTAGAAATAATTATTCATTTTTCATACACGATTCGAAAATGAGGCGATTCGCGACACATTTTCAATGGACCAATCGCTTTTCAGCACTATGTAACGTAAACTATGATTTAGCTTTTTTCGCATTGTCTCCGCTCTTTCATGATGAATGGCCGTCGCAGCGCCTCGTTGACACGTTTTGCCAATATGCGATGTTCGGGCGTGTCTCTGAAAAAAAATCGCAAAAAAAACACACACACAAAACTCGGAAAAGTTCTAGATATCGGCCCGTGTCAAAATTCAGTTTCCGACGGCTGAAAATACTGAACACTGAAAATATCGCGGAACTGCGTCCATTGTTCCGCGTTGGGTGGTCTGTTATCTCCGATAGTTCAACTCGCATGGGCGGACGTTCGAGTTCGATATTGCCCGTTTTTTTCGTTTTCAGTCGGAAAATTCGGCTAGAAACTATCCGATGAATGAATTTTCTACGTACCATTCTTTGTGATTGATGGTCAAAAGGTATGCTTTTCAAGCGTTATACGTTGCTTAAGAATGCTTGGCGAGATCGGACGCGTGATGTATTGTGGTTTTCGTTATGTTTTGACAGTGGTGCTAATTACTCAGCGACGTCTCCTTATTATCAGAGCAGTTTGAGAAGCGCTGGGTGCTAATTATAAAACGAGTTCGCGTTAAACGGAACCGCGAAAAACAAACTACTACAACAGAGGACAGGCGCTCGTTGCGCGTATCCATTCTTTGTGTAAAGATTTTTTTCGGAAAATTTCGAGGTGAAAATAAAAATTTATGACAGATGAGTATTATTTAAATATGCGTCCAAATATATGAGTTATTTAATTTTTATTTGTGCCATTTAAAGCGGATAATATCATCAGATCACATTATTTCTATAAATTTATGAAATTAAGCACTTCATAAATTCCTAATGTTTTATATCAAGTCGCTTGAAGAAAACTAGTAGGAGAATAATATGTGCTTATTTTATTATATCCGTTTACAATTGTTATGCTGTTGAATGACCTCCTCTCAACGAAGTTGTTTAATATGAAAACAAACTTTGTTTCTGTGTTGATTTCAGACGATTTGAGCTATTCAAGATAAGACTTGATATATCGCTGGGAGCGACTTAAAATACATAAAATATCAGGTTTATCCTTGCATTTCGTAAACAAAAATCTTTATATTTAGTGGAAAATAAATGTGGCGTCAACTCTGGAGGAAAATCAACAAATTTCACCCAAATGCAATATATTATTCGGTTATTAATTCCCTATAAATCATCACGGCGATTGTTCTTGCTCATTTAAATTCTCTTATTAATGTTTATTTTTTAGTGATACAGCCCTCGCAATTATACGCGCATAAATCAAGCGAGCGGCGAAAGAAGAGAGGACGATGAAAATAAAAAAACGAATCATTCGCATGACATGTTCACATTAAGTCTTCAGAAACTGAGCCAAAAAAGCGAACTCGACTGAAAACCGAGCCAAGCTCATGTGGGACGTAGAACATTGTACACAGCCGGAAAAACGAGAAAATCGGAAAAACTGCGACGAGAAAAGCGCATAATAATATGTGTAATTACGTGAGAAACGTGTCACTCCGTTCAGTGACCGTTTCAGTTGTATAACAGCGTTAATGAGACGTAAAAATTTTAAATACCTCAAATGACAAATAGGCGGAGAAGTGACGTAGTATAGACAAATCGATACGAGATTTTCCTAGGCGATTTTTCTGCATTGTTCGTGCCGGCTTTTTACATGACAACTGTTAGTTTTTCGCCGAGTAATTTGGCTGGCGGTAATCCAAAACGTTTTTGCCGCTTATATATATTTATACGTGAATTTTCATTTATTTAGACGTGTCTTCTTCGTTATTTTTTCGCCATCTTAACGCGCATACGCTCCTCCGATGTGTTATAAACTTTCGCTTTACGACGCGATAAGCTTCGGAAGCTGCGGCGGAAAAACAACCCGCGAAAGAAACAGCGAATAAGACAATAATTATTCAGACCGAAAGTACGTTGTTTTCGAAATAATTTACTCCGGTACATGTGCAGTAAAACTCGAGATTAAAGCGCCCTGTGTATGCTATAAATTTTTCAAGCGCGTATCGAATCCGAAAAGCGTTTCGTAATAAAATCGGAAGCCAATCTCGCAGAGCGTTGAATGATTGATAAGGTGAACAGTAAAATCGAAGAAATATTTGTCGAACGGAACGATAAGGAGTGTGTGTAAGAAATCGCAAACAAATCGAAACAATCGCCATTGTTCGCGCAAGGGGACGGACAATGGTAAGTTATGGATATCGGTTGACCGGGCGTTATCGATATGGAGAGTTCGACGATTTTCCAATTATTTATAAGTCAAATAGAAAATAAATGTATTGTGATCGAATGAAAAGAACTAATTTTCGCGGGAAATTTTGCACGAATAGCGCATATCCATCATGGACGCACAGACATGACCTATGTTAATTTTTTTTTGATTTTTTTTTCTGGACTAGCTAGAAACAATGTTTAAGAGTATAATTCGTATGAACATTGGAATGAATTTATGTGTGTGACGATGGAGATTCGTGCGCACGTACGAACGTATGACGTGAATGATTTATTCAAATAATATTACAGCGGTATGAAATCTTGCAAACCAGCGCTTTTTCACAGTTAAAATTTTCCCAGAAAGATATTCAGATTACTTCAGTGTTATATATTAATATATAAATTACATACTGAGGTATAGAACAATTTGTCTGAACAGAATGCGGCGATAACTTATCGGTGGAAGAGTTCATATTTCATGCAGTGTCAGTTTTGCATGTGCCCCATATTTATATACATGTGAATCATTTTCTTAGAAAGAAACGAAAGATACAATTCTATTGTACGAATAAATAGAATGTACGTATTAAAGAAACAAATCTTATTTGACTGATACATTATTTAGATTTCTCAAAATATCAAAAAAGAATACCGTTATATATTTGAACTAATAACAAAAAAGATTTATTAAATACACCGATTTCCAAAATTTTTTGAAATTAAGCTATATTTGATGCAGTTATACATATGTCGCGAACAATGTACAGATTTACAAAGAAATTCATCGAATTTCACCTTTTATTTATTATTTAACGAGGAAATCGTTTCATTTTTTAATGAAATCACAAAGACCTTATCCTGCGTCAGACTTCACATATAACATAACTAATCGAATATCCTATTATCCGATATTCGCCCCTTTGTCAATATTCGTAAGTTCAAATATTTATAAAATTATCTCAATATTTTTCCAATTTCATATTCGATATCCGAATACTTGATTTTACGAATATTTGGGATCCCTAAACACAACGCGTTTTAAATCATAAAAAATTTCCAATCATATCTAACAAAACCCAATACGAAACAATGCAACATCCATCATCGAACAGACCGTAGAAAAACCACATTCAAACACAAATCGATCAAACCAAACGACAATCATAACGACAATGCACCTTCGAACGACACGAATTCATACAAATCTGACTGAATAATAAGAAAACATTGCGCATGCATAAGCGAAGATGCAGAACGGAAACGTCCCGACGCCCATTTTCAGTAAACGCGAACCGTATGCATTTATTATGCTCGGCCTGAGCCAAATGAAATGGAAAAGGAGCGGTCGCACGTTGCACATTTTGCAAATGTTGCAAAACGATACGATTATATGCGCTCGGGTGCAATTTTATGTGTGTGTATGTGCATTATTTTGTGCAAGACGCGCGATTCCGACACGTTTGTTTCCACGAGACGAAATGCATTTGATTTTTTTTTGTTTTGTGTACGCGTGCGTTATTGAATCGTTAATTTGTTCTTGCGAATCGTGTATGTCACAAAAGTCGCAGGTATTGACAACGTGGCGAATGCGTCTTGTTTGTCGACTATAACATAATTTAACTTTTCGATTACGAGAAACATGTTTAGATTAGGATCTTGTTTAATTATTAAAAATAAAAACATCAAAGTCATTCATTGGAACGTGAAAATAATTCCAATTTTTTTTAGAGAAATTCGTTATTACTATGAAATGATTTTATCAAATTTCATTAAAATTTAAATGTACGTAACACAAAAAGATTTCTTTATATTTTTTAAAATAATATATCATTTTAAATACACAGTTGAAATACCAATCAATATTATAAATTTATAAATAATAGACATTTATAAATTTTAATGAACCATAAATTTTGATTGCTATTCGCTCTAGCGCCAATAGAGACGATATTTTACAACTTCTCCATAATAATGTCTAGTTTACGGTTGCATCTTTGTAACTGATCTGTTTCTCGAACGTGTTGAACATGTGACACCGATAAACTTCTTGTTTGCTATTCGAAGCTATTAGTCGATGAATTGTATTACATCATTGTAATATTATTATTCCGATCTATGCCAAACGGCTGAAATCAGATATTCTTGATCGTTTGTGGTCTAGCGAAATGTGTTACTACATCGTATTGTGAGACGCTAATCGGGAATATATGCATCGATGCAATATTTGAAATATATACAATTCAATTTAAAACCACAAAATATTACTCGTAATAAAGAAAGAATTTTAAACTGTAATGAAAAGAAAAATGATTGACGAAAAAATTTTAAATACTGATGTGAAAAGATAAGATTAAAGCATACGAATCGAATCAATTTCAACGGAATTCGTTAATGTGGTTGTTGCACTTTAGCGTAGAAAGTGAACGCGCACTGCAATTGAAGATGCGCACTGGTTTGTTCGCGAACACAAACGACGGTCGCAAGAAGTGTAATTTAATAGAAGCGGAATTGAATTAATCTCACAATACATCGATGATGCAAAAAATAATGCTTTTTTCGTATGTTTATTGGACTTTCTCCGTTGCAGGAAAGTCGCATCGTTCTCGCCCAATTAAACGCGCTAATAGGGGATCTCTTGAAAAAATACTGTCGCACAAAGTGGCAGTGATCAAAGCGAATTCAGTCAAAGGGATAATTAACGTGTACGGTAATAAATTGAAAAATCTTATATAAGAAATTGCGGTTGACTTTGTCGTTTGAAACGTCCGTAAGCATTAAATTTCTACGTCGCATGGAGCATAAGTATAATATTTGCATTACTCATAATCGGGTGATATTATATTTACGTGAGTTGTGTACGAAAACATAATGACTCTTGATGTTGAAAAATAAATTTATGTTCGATTGATTGTGATTCGTTAGAGATATCGTTTGTAAACATATTACAGAATAAATCAGATTCGAAAAAAGTATAATTTGATCAATTGAAAGCAACTTTGTGATACAAAAATATGATGCATCATTCCTATTTTTTTTTAACTTATGGGGAAATTTATTTTCTTAACTTGTTTGTTTTTTTATTATACGTAGCTAATAAATGCTTACAAGCACATAGTTTATTTAGAATTGCTTTTATAATCTTAAAAAAATTATATTCATCAGAAATATGAATACAGAAGTATAGTATGTAATTTAAATATGAATCGAAATTTTATAGATAAATTTAAACAAACTGATTTTCAAGTACAAAGTACAGAAGTCGAAAAAAAAATGAAACACAATTATATTTTTTAACTGATACATAGAAAAGAAACCACAAATAATTCATAAACGTGTTTGCGGAATCGACGCGACATACCTATAACATTTCCCCGGCAATATAAACATTTGCTCAACGTCAAACACATTTATTTAACAACGGCAAATTATCACCCGAACACTATGCCATTCGTCAGAGCCGATTTCACTCCAATACTCCACGTATTGACACAAGGAGATGGCGATATATGGCAAAGGTTACCTTGAATCACCGCGGACACCATGAACACGAAGACCCACCATGCCATCTTTCCACACCAAATCGAAACCGCCATACGAGACGACTCAAACGAAACAGGACCTGATTTCGCACGCGATTTTGACAATTTCTCGAAAATACCTGGCAGCAAATAGGGAGTCGGATTCGGAGCGGGCAGCCAATAAGCCGCGCTGATGGCAGGATATTGAGCCCCGTTCGGGCTGGTGGATCCATTTTGACCATTGTTCTGATGCTGCTGCTGCTTCACGCGGTTCTTCATGGCCATGTCACCATCGCGCACCATCAGACCGACCTCATCGGCCCCTCGGCAAGCCACTTCACTCGCGCACAACACTGCACACTGTTCTGATGCGTTCGGATTGTTTGCTGTGTTCGATTGGTGATTTCAACACGCGATCATGTTTTCAGCTGAAAGTTTGACAGATTTTCACGTGACGTCGAGCACGTGCGACCGCGTCGACGCGTCGCGCTCGTGTGAAAAAATAATATATACGCTGCGGCTCTCAAACGTTCGTCGTCTACGTTATGCGGTTCGCAATGATTCTAGAATTGAAATGCAATCGGATATTGCATTCGCTAGTTGCAGACGATGGTTGCCAGATGCGACAAACTAATATATGATTTATTTTAGGAGATGGATTCGTTTCGAATAAACGCATTGTTCGGAATGTATTTAAATTTTTCAATGAATATTTTATATGTTTGTACCGTACGGCGATTATAAAAGGATCATAGAAGGTAAACGGATGACTAAACTGAAAAAAATAAATAAACAGCGTTCCAAGTCCATAAACTCGCACAAAAAAATGGTCATCTAAGAAAAACCGTAATGATGTATAATTATAATTATATGTTGCACAAATAATGGCCTTGGAGTATGCGTTTTGACGTAAACGAGCACAGTTCTATAAAATATATTGCATTCCATAGAATTATTTTATAAATTAAAACTTTGAAGAATCATTAGTCGACATGTCGATTCATTGACGAAATGACGTTTTTCGATGTACAGGAAAACCATTGCGGTTTACTTACTACAGTGAGGAAAATAAATAATTAGGAATATTTAGAATACGCCAAATCGATTGTCGCGTGTTCGAAAATAACATTCAAAATATTTTTAGACGAGGAATATATCAAATTTATACCCCCGCGATATTGACCTAAAATGCGATTTTCACGATACAAGAAGTGACAAATTACATGACGGGAGCTCCACGACGCGACCCATTAGAATGAAAAATTGAAACGTGTAGCTTTCTTCTCCTGTAATAACAATATTATAATAATATGGGATGGAAATTAAGTGATTCTAGATAACGTGCGTTTACGACAGTCATTGGCGAATACAATTTTTTTTTTACACAAAAGAAACGTAAAAATTCGGATATTTTTATTTTTCGATGAGTATTTTTACAAAAACCACTTAGCAGAGCATTATTCTCGGGACTATTTTTATATGAGCACATGCGAAAATTTTTGGCATGCAAAATGAACATATCAGTAAGTGAAAAAAAGTCGAGAAAAACCAGACACGAAATATTTCCATAATATGTGCGTAAAACAGCGAATTGTTTTGACGACAAATATAATAATGCTTGCCGAGCACAAGAGAGCGTTTTTAGAAAGACAGAAAAAGACGACAAATTTGACAGTTGGTCAGCGGCACCTAACATTTTTTTTGCTTTTATTATTTCGAAAATGAAACGACCGTTTTATTCCGAATCAATCGGCGTGAAAAAATGTGCAATTGCGTGCGTTGACGTTTGTCAAGATTTATATAATGGCAACGAGTCGCTAATTAAATACAATATTGCAGATTTTAACAATACATATAGAAATCGTGCAAAGTCGTTTTGCGTTTACGTTCTAAAGAGATTTATATGATTGAGTGAATGCTAATATAATTATGTGACGTGTGCAAGCGTTAAATGCGATACGAGAATCATCTGGTGCGAACGTGAATTTATTCGAAAATGTATAAAATATTCGAAGCAATTGAGTCGAATGTGAATAATAGAGAAGGTCAATGCAGGAACGATTCAGGGCACAGTCGATGACGTGAATTGCATAAGCAGTTTATCTTATTCGACCTTAATTAATATATTTTATAGAAATGGTTCAATGAAATACGGTTTTCGAAAAAAAAATTGAAAAATTATGCTTTTGGAACGAATCCCATAAAACAAAAAATGTCCTTGAATTGATCCACGAAAATAATTTTTTAATTTTTTTAAATATGCAGCAGTTTTTTAAACACCTACACATTGAAAACGATATAATTTTAAAATAAATAAAACAAAAACGAATCGGAAGTACGACTGGAAAAAAAACCAGTTCGGAATCTCCGCATGGTTCCGTACAATTTTCCAGGAATGTTTCACGAAGATTTCAAAGTCTAGGCGTCTGCCGACACACTAGAGTTTCAGATGCACTGGAAAATGCACACACGTGCAATTGTGCATGTGGGTCACGCGCAGTCGAAAACTCAATTATCTAACCAACACTGATTAATTATAATACTTCGTCTCGACAAAACAATGGCACACTTTCGCAGATGACATTTCGCTGAAAGTGCGTATCTGCTCGGACGCGGCGCGATTTCTTTTTTCACTTGCAAAACTAATTTTTGCTTTTTTGTAAAGAGCAGTCTACGGTTTGTTTTGCTGTGTTGAAAAATGACTACTTGTGTGTTATTTTTCGATTTTCTATTGTCGTAGTAGGCGACAAAAGCCGTCATCGGTCGTCAGTATTATGGAAATGATGCGCCTGAAATGCAAATTCTTTCTGGAACGTTGTTGGCTCGTTTTGTAACGCGTTTTTGCCGCAATATCTTTGACGAATTGCTTATTGTAACCGCGATGGACTGCAGTCGCGATGGACGTCTTTTACGGTCACATAACGCGTTTTGAATTTAAAAGCGATGACAATTAACAATATAATGTATTGACGAATTCGTATATTTCACAAACCAGTGAGCGTTTAATTTATAAATAGACACGATAAAATAACGAGAATGTTTGTTAATATCAAACAAGGATGATATTCATAAAGTATACAAGCAATTCATTAGTAATGGAATGCAAAGGTTAGATTTAGTTCATAATTACTAATAATAGATTGCGATAACCGAATCGTGGCAAAACTCGTTTATAATTATCGAAAACACAATTAACAGGTGCATACAGCTGACTAAAACGAAACCGTAACGCAAAACGTATATAAAACGTCAGAATCAAGCGACCATTGCGACCTTACAGAAAACAACAGTTGAGTAAACACGCGCGGAAAGCGCCGAAAAAAAAAACCAAACCCAACAAAACGAAATCTCCGCACGAGATGAAAAGAGCTTTTCCGACAGGTGTAAATCGTCACGGAAAATTGCGCCATAATTCAGCGGTTCGCTTTGCGTGCTCCGTCCCGCGGGACAGGCTTCTTGCCGCCGAGGAAGCGCGGTCTACGGGATCCGGGATCCGGGATCGCGGATCCTCGGGATTCGGGACCGACTCGATTAGTTGGGCACGTGAGATAATCCTCGCGCATTATTCGGGAGCGGGACGGGATTAGCGGGATTAAGACGTCCCGGGCTTTCGGCGCCCGGATCCGATTTCGGGGCGAGATTGCGGCCAAACGGATTATTCCCGGCAGCCATCGATTACCGGCGTAATGAAGGTTACCTTACTGGGGAATTTGAACTATAAGGAAATCGGATATAGGAACGTAAAAGAAATCTTGTTCGTTTTATTATTTTTTGTGTGCGAAATTTGACTTGGGTGTATGAATTCTTGATTATACTGATGCGGATCATCCGTGCTTAAAATATATTTAATTAATATTTTGAATTGAATTGAAATGAGAACACGTTATTGATGTGACATAGGAAATAAATGGCGTAATAGAATATTGCGTTGTATACTTTTCGTTTGAATATTTACGACCAAAAAATCAAACTTCCGAAAAACATGCGCCACGAACCGATTTTGACAGCAAGTTTTTGTTTTCTGCGAAAGTTTTATTTCTACTTATGTGTTTAAATTAAGGATTTTGAAATTTCAAATTGAAATTAAAAGAAAAGTGAGTTTGGATTATCTATATTTTTCGGTTATCAGCACCCAGTACCCACTATCTCCTGCATTAGTCTGGATCAGCGGTCGGCAAACCACTACCCGCGGGTAATTGTGTTACCCACTTCGACATTCAAATTACCCACCAAGAAAATATGAAAA
>JAOXNN020000004.1:6013212-6040985 GCA_028571205.2 Hydropsyche betteni
TTTACCCACTTATCAAATAAAATTTTCAAAATTGAAATTTTTACCCAGTCTCCCAAAAGGTTGCCGACCACTGGTCTGGATAATCGAAAGTACCGATCATTAAAATGAATCAACAAGTGGTATGATCTGCACATGATGTATGTAAAATAAAAAAAAAATGCTTTTTTGTATTTCATCTTAATCTCATCGTTACAGAATGAAAATATGCGATAAGGATAAAAGTCCAAACATTCAATCAATTAAGTGAAAATCTTGTCACAATATAATAACGATGATATAAACTATTAAACTAATCGATAATCACGCTTTTATATAATAAAAAAACTCAATAAAAAACCAATTTTGAAAATTGAATGCATTCGAAGCACGCGACGTTTCGACAATGTAAACCATTATAGAATAAGGACAAACATCAAACATGCACCATCGTTTTCTATCGAATGAAAACAAAAGGAGATACATTCGCCGAGTGATGATC
Organism: Hydropsyche betteni; assembly: GCA_028571205.2. Classification (NCBI taxonomy): domain Eukaryota; kingdom Metazoa; phylum Arthropoda; class Insecta; order Trichoptera; family Hydropsychidae; genus Hydropsyche; species Hydropsyche betteni. Next base: position 6,013,691 of record JAOXNN020000004.1, read on the forward strand.
TAGAGGGGAGTTTTCTTGTTCTTCAGAAGGTGGACGGCGGCTTTGGCAATGGACACCGTTCAACAATCATCAATCACGCGCCAACTGTCCGTGCACAGACGCATCATCGGAATCCGATCGGATGGATGCATGGAAGACGATGCACACCAGGGCTGTGCCAAACCACTTGTTGAGGAATCTCAGAAGATTGCCATTGAGTGGTATCTGCGGTTGTGCTAGTGGCGTTTGACTGAAAGTTTGTGTTCCGCAGCTTAAATATGCAAATATCGACTGATGCGGCTCGCGGCAAGTCAAATGTTCAAATGTTATGTTCGAATTGATCATTTTGTAAAATCGGTGAATATATTGTATGGGATTGTATTCTAAGTCAATTATCAAATTGCAGATCCGTGGGAAGTGATAAATTCGCAATACAACGCGTGTTTGTTAAGTTACGAAAATAACAAGTGAAATGTTATACACTACGATCATTTTATAGAAAGAACAATACGATACCGCGTAACACAATAGGAGCATATGAATAATGGGAACAAAAGAGTGTTTAAATGAGCAATTTTCATATCGTCAATTTAATAAATGTAAATGTTGCGCGACAGCGTGACAACAGTAATTTCATTATTAGTGTTTTTATTAACAAAGTGCATTTTGTTGCAATGTTATAACTATCATTATAATGACATTGCGTTATCTCTTGACACACATGCATATAATTACAATCGATTCAGATATAATATTTATTAAACGCACATCCAATTCAGCAGCACGTTCAAAATAAAATTTCTTCAAAGCGAAAACGAACCATTATATTATGGAAAGCCCCACCCTTCAATCGATAAAAATTCAAAAGCGTTTCACTAAAGAGTGCTCAAGTGGGCACTTATACGAATTTTTCGAATGTCCAATTCGAAATAATATGGCATCAGAACAGCGTTCGAAATAGCAGTTCTCCCGTATGCACAATGCAGGAATGCACCGCGAGAAGTTATACGGTTGTTCAGCGATTGAAACAATGCGTTTCCGACGAGTGTGTCTCGATTACGACACGATACTCAAAGCGGGGACATTTTATTCGTTTCAAAATAGCAGAACGACGAACTGACACACTGTACTCGTAAAAGTCCACCGATTTATATTTTTATTGTTCGCGAGTGCGTAACGGCGATAGGCTTTCTTTTGGCACCATAAATATAGTTATGATATTCTATCGATTTCTATTTCGGCGACCGAATAAATGCTGAAAGCTTGTACGGAGCGAATGTATGTATTTTCAGACGTCTAATAAACACGTATCGATTTTGACAGGCGGAATAATAAATCGGCTCGGACGATGCGAAACGCGTCGACGTTTCGTTTACGATCTTCGATCGTTTTTAAAAGCATTCACTATTCAATCTAATAACTATTAAACTCCGAAGAAACAACTCAATAAAATGATTTTTGGAATAAATATACAAAACGATTTCGACTTCACAACTCCGATATTAACGTATTCATATTTATTTTCACAAAGTGAACATTGAACTTATTATCGTTGCGTATTTGCGGTGAAAGTTTACACGGATCCAAAGGTGAGGCCATCTTCGACCGACTTCCGAAGCGGAGCCTCAAAGTACCACCTCCATCCTTGTCGACTTCAATCCACCGAAGATCTGTCGATCGTTTCGGATCATTGATGTGCTGCTTTTCGCCCGTGGATTTTGTGAGTTCGCCCACGTGCTCAGAAACACTGGAGAGATCACTCCTTCAATCATCGCCGCACATTCCGAAATAGAAACATTTCTCAATGGCGGAGCGAGTCGCGTTGTTTTGGCTGGCACGTGATGCACGGACTGTTCTCTCGTTATTGTTTTGCGATATTCAAATGAAAATGCTAAGGAACAATGGTGACTCGGGTATTTTTAACCCCGACGTAATGACGCGATAGTGAGTTTCGGCTCGCATATCGCAACCGATTCGATTCATTTGAGGAAAATGTTTATGCATTACGAATTTCGTTCGTATTGAATCATAATGTGAGTTGTGTAGAAATTTTTTTTTTGAAAATTCCATATTGAAATGAATGCAAATATAATATGATAACTTAATAAGACACTAACAGAATAATTATTAAAATTTAACAAAATGAATATGATAAACAATTCAAAATTTTCTTTTCTTTTTCAGTTAAAAGTATTTATTAGTGTTAATCAAATTGAATAGTTTACTTAGAAGATAATATAACATTTTCTTAATTGGTCGTGGTTCGTTAGTCTATTTGTAAATATAATACGAAATTTTATTTATATATATACAAGAAAAATTGCATCAGAAACACGGCGTCATGCAACAAGTGTCAGCATTGTATGAGTAATGAAGTCGCTCGTATTATGTTAAACAAACGCGATACCTTTATTGTATAAAATCGATATGTTTATCGGACACATGGCTATGATTTCATCGACCGTTCGAACGATTCGAAGAAAACGACAGAGGAAAAAAAATCTATTATACGCGATCCACGTTACATTTGGAATCGACGAGGCGATTAAACAAAACCTAAACAATCGTTTAACGCGAAAATTCAACGAAACACGCTCCTAAAAATAGTTTTTATACTATTCTGAAGTCGGAAAAGTTTACGTTTCATACATTGTGTGCGCCTCCGAAACGACCAGGTGTAATTGACATCGTCGATGAAAATGTTTGACTTCGCAGAGAAAAACGATTTTAGATCACACACATAAATCGCCGCCTCGCGCTATATTTTTCCGCGTTTATCTTCCGAAAAACACTGTGTAGATATGTGAAAATGCAGATTGACGATTAGCAGAACATTCGCGAGATGTATTTATGCGTATATATTACTTTCAACACACTATTTCGCCCACGAGATAAATCTTTAATTCAAAGGAAAAAAGATTTAGATATAAAACCCGATTGTTAATTAGGGGAAATACAATCTATTTTATACAAACTGGATCTCCGATAAAGGAAAACTGTTGCACTAAACTAACAATTAAAATGACTATAATAATAAAAATAAATAAAAATAATAACAATTTCTTAGAAAACTGACGATTTTCAAGATTGAACGAACGCGCATACGATCAGGGCAAGCTACCGCACTACACTGATGTCCTCGGAAAGAGGGGAGGAGGGCGTAGGCCCCGTTCGGGTGCTCCGCCCCCTACTCCCGCCATTCAACTTTCGTCAATCAAGGGTGCCAATTGCAATCGAACAAATCACCAAACAATACTGAATCATCACACGAAACTCTAACATATTTTAATTAAATTTTTTCCAACATCAAAACAGTATTATCGATATTATATGATAAATGTCGCACAAAACCCATCCAAAAATCAATCAACTGACATCGACCGCTGATCATACGCGCGACAATTTGGTATTCCCTGTACACATTACAATGCAGTCGACACATTCAGTCTGTTATTCGCGCATACTAAACGCCCATAGACACGTTCGACGCATAAATACGCCCCTTATGTATGTAGCACTCGGACACGGGCCGATGACAGATAGACGACAGACAAAACGCAACAGCGATGACGATGACAATGCGTGTGTGTGTGCTCTCCTGAGTACGTGGCATTGTGGAAAAAAGTCGTTAACATAACGCCGATTATCGTCTTCGTACGGAACGAACGGTCGAGTCTTCGCCACTGGGCGATTAAGAAGTCGTTAACGGAGGCGGGTAAACGAAATTATGCTTTATCGGGATCTGATTGTGTGTGTGTGTCGGGATGTATGCTCGTTTTTCGGCTTAATGGTTCGGGCGGATGTGCGTTTTCGTTTTGAAACTTTTCAGATGCGGTATACGTGAATGGCCGTGATAGAAGTTTTTTTTTTTGTTTTTTGATACAAAATGTGAGTTGTGAGGTATAAATTGTTTCAATTACCAAATTGTAAAATTACTCTTTGAGTAATTTAATTCATTAACCTAAATTCTCGTTTCGACAGTGTATATTGTTTGTTATCATCGCGTTGCACACAAATGAAATATTTTTTAAGCATCAAAATGAATTTATAAAAAAAAAACACCGATATTAATCATTCATTAGATATTGCAAAATAGATTTCAGTATGACAAGTGTACTTTTGTATGATAAATGATGATCTGTTACTGCGGATGAGTTTTATTTGACTTTATTACTCGCAATACGCACTTTGCTCGAAAATAGTGTACACGGAATAAATTGAAGAGTCGCGGGCAAATAAAAAGGTACCGAAACGTCAAGCGTTGTCATTGATATGGAAACAAAATATTGGACTACCCTGTGTATATAATCTTTTATACACAAAATATTATAAGAAGATATATCGCGTTTCTTTGTCGACGAAACATATGTAAATTTTAAGTCATCTGGGTAAACAATGACGATTTTAAAACGAATCTGTGACCGTTTTGTTGTGCACACTATGTTTGTTCCTCAGCGTTTGATCAGCGAACGTCAACATTTTCAAACAATTTTTTTTATAAAAGTATAACTGTTGAACGATTTAATTCTTTAAAAAAAAATAACTTATAATACGCAGTAAAAAATTAAAAACACGATTTACGACAGGACGTCGGCGAATTCAGTCAACACCCAATATCCTGTCAAATTTTTGGACTTCCGTCATCGAACGTGACCCAAGAAGAGTCATTTCACATTTGAAACCGCTACGCGCCACGACAACGAATGAATCAGCCGATAATGACATACGACTTATTTATAAAACAAATCCACGTCTTGGAATCGGATCGCAATCGCGGTTGGCCATCGCCGAATTGTTCATGAAAATTTCAAGCGTCGCGTCGCGGGTCGGCTTCCAACAAATAAGCGGTCGGATATGATAATAAATGTAAATAATTCAGTTCAAAGGCCAAGAAAGTACAAGGTTGCATAGGTGAGCAGACCGTCAGTGGCCGAAACCGTCTATTGTAAGATCGGAACCGCGTAAATAAAACATGGACCGAATCACAAATTTGAATTGACGAAAAACAAAGTGGACGCCTCAATGAGGATTTATTTCGGCCACGTGCTCGTAGAAAGTTTTTCGGGTACGCTGTTTTATGTTGGGTCGCGGTCGTTGTCTTGCCTTCTGTTTTGAGTGTGCGACGTGCGCGAGGAAGTCCTTCCTATTTATTTATAACACGTCACTGATATTCAAGTTTGAGGACCTCACTACGGTAATATGCCAGATGAGATAAATTTAGTTGTGCGCTAGTGTCATGAAGATAAACGAATCGGATCTCGAATTTCTATACAAAGACCAAGTGCAATCACCTATGATATTATATAATCAGAAATTATAATAAATATTGATTTTACGATCATAATTTTTAAAAATATATAAAATACAACAAAGAAATGAAATCGTCTGAACAAACGGAAGTGGAAGTTTGCTCACGTGTCGCGATTCATTTACCAGAACGTAACGTTCAGTGGAAGCGATATCCGCGACACATCGCGATAATCAAAAGAACGGATTTCTCAAAATACAAATATCACACCACATCAAGAATCTGCCTCTTCACTATACCCTCTCCGTTGTAATGTTGAGATGAACGACATTATCCCTCTAACATGCCTCGCGGTTCAGTTTCGAGAGTGAGAGATGCGTCCACTTCACACGTTTCACGAGCATCGAGACGTGTTAATTTTCCGAAATACGAGACCGACCGAGTTCTAATTGAAGAGGAAATTTCTCGACACTGGCGAAATTCTAACACTGGAAATAGACGGCCGATACGGATCTGAATCAAATTCGGTTCGCGGGATTGAGGTCGAACGGCGCGCTGACCGCAACACCGCCGCGATTTCAATACGAAAATCGAGAAAATCCGGATCAAAAGTGTCGTATCCTGCCACGAAAGATGAGATATGGAGGTTTTACGATGTCGTTTGATGGTGAGTGAACGTCTTTAACGCTGCACGTTAAGGAAACTCTCGAGGTGTTAACGGATCTACAGGATGCGATACAAAATTTTCTGTGCCATAAAGTCAGATTTACGATATTAGAATTAAGTGTATGTGGTAAAATTAAAAAAAAGTGTTTTTCATATATAAATTATTCAATGGAAGGGTGCACACGGTCAGTCAGATTCGTATGAAAGATTCATAGTAGGATTTTTTTGCTGTCCATATTCAAATTTAAATCGAAGGTTTTAGATTCGTTTTTTTTCCACACAGCCACTGTAGATTGGTGCGCTAAACGCCGGATGAAAACCAAATGAAACGATTTACATACCGCGTCGTTTTTCAGTTTCAATAAATTAAAACGAAAGGGTAGCTCATGAATACATCGCACACACAAAGCGATAAAGCACAACGTATTATCAATAGGCGAATATAAAACGATGCCACCGAGCGTAGTACGGCGCGACTTATCGACACTCACATCCTGTGACAACGAAAACGGCAAAGGATCAATTCAAAGAATCCATTCGGCTGATAATCATCATTATTCTAATGAATTGAAACTATATTTGTATACATATCAGGAGTATTCAATTTACAGTTATATTTTGTAAATATTATATTTTTAAAGTAAAATGAAAATAATTAGGTATATTATAATTAAAGTTTCACCGCTACTTGACCAACTTGTAGGAATGTCAATATTGTTTTTATGACTTTTATATTCACGATCTATATATATAAAATTTTTGATTATGTGCAAAGTCGGACTTGACAATTAGCATTCAATAAAGTTTGACTTCCAATGCGCAAAAATGTCACGCGTATATTTTTATAAAATTTCAGTATAACCTTCTTCATCAATTAGCATCATCTTTTCAACATCATGAATAAGTAAATATAATATATTAGCACTGTTTTGATCATCTATATAAAAATTAGCAACATTAGACTAAACCACAATCATAGATGAAAATTAACGACAGTATCAACATATTCGACAGCTACTTTTTCACCTATATAATATAATACGTCTGAATACATAAATATCACGAAATACCTATGCACGTATTCCCGAAACTCATTGGTAGTCAAGCGTCGTGCCGCGGTCCGAACACGCACTGCGGTTTTTTTTTCTTTCTCCACATACTGTAAGTACGTGTGTATGGAACGTAGTGAGGTTAATCTATCGCACCACAGTTGGCGAAACCGCAACTGTATTATTCAAAGTGCAAAGACATTTCGAGGGTCAACTCGGAAAATTGGCTGTGAACGAATGCGATTCGTTCAGTTCAATATTTTTGCCTTCTGAATAAAATATCAAGAAAATTTTTTGACCTCTCCGACGCCGTTCAATTTGAGTTTTGTTCGACTTTTGATAGAATCGCTAGAGCGTGTTATAAAATAGACGTCGAATAAAAAAATTTACACATGTACAAACATATTTTTCAATTGAGTTTAAATATAAAGATCATATAATTAGAAATGTAAACAAATTCCGATGATGCATGTCGGCGACACATTTGCGCAATTGCATTTTTTCCGCTTCTATTATACAAAAACATGCAAAAAATATAAAAATAATTACAATTAAAATAATAAAGAAAACCATAAACGTGTATTAAATATCGCTTTATGCGCGTTTTCTGCTCCGTCGAGTAATTCGATATTGCGCACGTGTAACACCATTCGCGCCATGAATATTATAATACAAAAGAGCGAACACCTTCATAATTTCTCTCAACGGCTGCACTTCCATCGAAAAAACAATGTTCCGAAAATTTTTCGAAAATCATATTCTTTATTTTTTAAATGCCAAGGCGCAAATGTGCAACGACTTCAGAAAATTTCCAGCCGGAAAGCGGCTAAAAAGCTTTTGCAGAAGTTTCTTCAGACACGGATCCCACTAGCTGAAGAGTACTTTCAAGTGCTCTAGTCTCGAGACGAGTGAGCGTGTCTACACTCAAAAAAGCGGAACTCGACATTCGAGTGAAGAATTTCAGCACACAACTCAATAATTTGAAAAGGGGTCCGAAAACGCGGTTCGGTTCGGTGCGAAGGTGTATAGATAGGTGCAACAATGTATTTGGAAATTTAGAACGACGCGTTATCATATTTGAAGTGCGTCGATACAATTTGAAAAAGTTACAATGTTATTCATAGACTGAATGTTTTATGTTTGTTGAATCAGCTTTTATTCCAAAGAAATTATTGCTTAGAATTGTGAATTTCTCTCATATTATCGAGATCAAAACAATCTAAATATATAATATGCAAACATGCACACGTGTGATGCACCTTAATGCTGATAAATTTATATTTGCACTGCAGTTGATAGATAAATAGTCATTTTAAAGATAACGAATTATATGTTTTCATTAAAACATAATTCGATCGATGATTAAAATCGCATATATAAATAAATTTGTGTCGATAAGATAAAAAAGTTAATATACCGGCTAACGAACATATACTATGTATATAAATTAGCAACTATCCGAGCAGATTTATAAAGTTAAGTGTTAAATAAAACAGTGAATGGATAGAAATATTTTCAGTATTTAATAATTTGATTTATCACTATCATAAGATGATGTATGGGATAAAAAAAATAAACCCAACTACAAATGGTACCAGAAAAATCTTGTTCCTCAGTATATATATTTTATGAAAAAATCGATCGAATAAAAAACTAGAACCACTGAGCCGTCGATAAACGAAAAATCAGCACCTGTAATCGCACGATCATCGGACTTCGTGCGAACGAACGTTTGAGAACCGCTCCTCGAGTGCATGTACGCGCCCCGCCGCCCGGCTTTCGCGCGGCTCTGACTTTTCGGTACAGGGTGCACCGGAACAAACGCGTTGCACGCGCTCAGCGGTACAGAGTCAACTGAAAAATGCTGTCGGTGTATGGCGTGTCGTTTCGTGGTGGTTGTACGTGTGCATTATTGTAACATGCCATTGGTTGTCGGCCGCATGATCGACGGCGACAATGGTCGCGAATCCATGAGTGATGGCCGCTTTTTGTGGATTATGAAATTGGCGATTGATTGGGATTTTTTTTTGAATTTGAAATCTGTGCTATTTCGGATTGCGTGTGTGTGGTCAGTTGTCGGTCGGTGGTTAAGGCGAATGTTGAGTAATGTTCAGATAAATACTTGATCAGCGGATTTATATCTGAATGATGTTTTCTTAGATTATAAAAGTCAGAAATAAGAAAATTAAAAATATCGCTCTTCAATAACAAAATGATTTTCATATTTTATTCAAGCTAAATATTATTGCGAGTCTTTCATTATGTACGAGAAGGAAAAACAATATTGAAGTTCTGATCCTTTATATGCTATTATTATTAAAATCATATATTAGGTTTCGCGTTATTGTGATACTTTCAATTCCATCTACTGCGTAAAAATTAACGACAAAGCCCAACAGGAATCATCGAAAACAATAATAGAACAAAACCTTTATAAATCCGTCCAATATTAATTCGGAATAATGTTGTAATTGAATCAAAATATGTTCACGACTCGGCGACTCTGCGATTGGATCGTTACTTTTAACGAGGAAATTAAGGCGCAGTTCCAAAAGTATGATTTCGGACAGAGACGAAGCGGAAAAATGCTACGACCAAAAAGAAAAGAATAATCGAAAAAATTAAAACGTCCATCGGCACAGAGAGACAATGTCGTCGAAACTTTCGAGTCGAAAGAAACTCGCCCGGAAGCGAACCGAGCGTAAAAAAATAATTCAGATAACGGCGAGGGTGGAGGGTGAGGGATCGAGGAATGGGACGGGGAGGAAAATTGGATTATTATATTATATTAATAGGCGATAGAAAATTACCGAAGTAGGAAAATTCGCATCGACGGTGCTATTTCAATGAACGTTTATTATTATCGACAGACCGGAGGCAGGGAAAGAAAATCCATTCCGGTGGGATCCGGCTTTTTCCACTCGTTTTCCCTTTAACCTCTAATTAGATGTTCGAATCCTTGTGAAAGTTTCTTAACAATTCGCGGGAAACGACCCATTTTGGAAAACAATAGCCTTTCAATTCGGTCCCGGAGTCGTTCGACTGTGCTGAACAGAAGAACCGAACTTGGTCCTCTTCTCTACGCTACACACAATGAATTTAATTAAAAAAATGAGATGATTTTTTTTCGGAAATAAAATTCAGATTCAACAACATATCTGATTGCAAATTTAAAAATCATATATTTTTTGTATGTAACGTTTTTACATCTAAAGAAATTTGAACTTTCAATATCTTCTGATGATTACATCAAATCAATCATATTTATATGCATCGATCGATATCATTATCATCAAAGCTCTCATGCTTATAAAATCATCCATCATCATAGAGAAACAATATAAAAACAAACGTCAATCCCAAAAACTCGACAAAAGAAATCCGTATCTTTTTCCGACAAAAAACACCATCCCGAACGTTGTCGTCGAAACGATGATGTATCTATGTGAAAAATTGCCCAATTAACCGCGACCGAGTAAAGTAAGAGTGAAGAAGATCGTATGACATGGTTGAGTCATACGAATCTCGAAAAAAAAAACGGAATAAAATGAATAAAACGTCGGGGACTCTCGTTTTACAAACGACATTCATTTGCTCGCGAATGTTGCGCAACGGTGTAACTGGTGTGTAAACGTTTCGTGTACTCACCGTTTCGGTTTTCACTATCTGCGGGCTTCATCTGGATTGGATGGTGCATCTGTAATTGAAATAATGGTCGATTAGTATTTTGAAATTGATTGTTGATGGCTATTTAATGTGTTTTGATGATTATATTAATTTTTCATTGCTCTTATGTGCAGTTATTTCGGGTAGAATGATGAACATGGTTTATCATATAATATTCATTAATACAGCAATTAAAAATGATTTAACCATTTTTGAAATTTTAATATGTTATAAAAAAATGATTAATGGATTAAAAATAAAAATGAATCTTCAACGATAGGTTTATCATCGATCGATTTATCATTTATCAACTACCATTCCAAATATTTATATTTCTACAAACTTACGGTTTATTTTAAAAGAATTACGTTGAAAGGTCGTTGAATTTTTTTTTAACGCGTAACAAGATCATCGACTTCAATAATTTTTTTTTAAATTTATTTAAATTTTCCAAACTGAAAAACTCTCGGAACAACAAAACATCGGAAATAATCGTAATCCAACATAATCATATGCAACGCACATACGTTTTCCGCAATTTAATCCATTAGCCTCAAACCCACCCGGCATGCAAGGGTCACAAAGACGTGTCCTCCTCAGGGAAGGCTTCGAGAGCGCTTCCAATCTTCTCAGGGATTTAACTTAATTCTTACAGCATCCTAGTCCCGACACGGACGACGGACACGGAAACGGTGCACTTACAGCAGTTATGTGGGGCAATCTTCTGTATTGGATCCGAGATTTCGTGCTGGGACGCAATATTGTCTCGCAAGCCCCGAGGCCCTTGCCTTTGTCGACCTGCCCATTGTTGTCGACAAGTGGAAACGTGTAAACCACCTGGCTAGAGGTTTTTCACCCCGTGCGTCATAAAAGCGTTGTCGCTTGTGATTCACGCACCATTGTGTTGTTCGAATGGCGGAGTTCATATCGGCCGCGGAATATTGATTGATTCTCTATCTCGTCGAGATTTTCGACCTTTGTACGTATGAGGTTTTTTCGTCGATGCTAACTAGCAGGATGGATCGAAATACGTTTGCATGAAATTTGGAGTTAAAAGTTGTCATTTATTTTTTGGAAGGAACCGAAACGTTTCGTCGTATTTGAATAATTGTTGTTTGTTGAACGTTTGAAAAATGCTTATTACGAGTCGTAACTTTAAACGTTATTACATAGATATTTCGTTCGACCGTTTTGGAGATTTACATAATTGTTCCCGAGGAAAGTTTCGATACATTTAATTTTTTCTTTTGATGATCATTCGAACGTATAGTTAGTCGAGTTAATTAACGGTCAAATTAGCAGCCGGAGATCTATCCAGCGCGAAATCTCAAAGATATCTATGAGCTTCGATCAGCGGTGGAGTAGCTTGAGATGTATTTATGTCCCCTGGGCGTCAATCACTCACCGCTCGACAGATTCCATTCCTCGGAGGCGTTTCTAAAAGTTCAAACGAACTTTCGATAGCTACCGAAACAACTAGCAAGCCGCAAACTAAAAAAAAGCGGAGAAAGGAAAATGTCGACGACGTGACGGAGCATGCGACAACCGCCAATATATAAATCACTATCATACCCTTCTTCAAAAACTAAACTGTTTAAAAACTCTAAATTTTCTTCGGCAATTTCGAACAAAATAACTTTCATCTTTTAAACGAAATTATTATTTTTCGCAATATTTAACTAAAATGTAATAAGGGAATAGAAAAGAAAATATCTAATTGAAATTCGTGGAAAAGTCAATAAGCCGAATTAGCAAAGCTCCGCCTCCCCTTAATTAAAACGAAAACGGGACCCGATTTCTATGAATTTCAAAGCACTTATCGAACGCCCCTCAAATCGCTTAGGAGTGCTTGGACAAACACGGTGCTTCGCGCCATTAATTGTCAAGAGTGATTCAAAAATAGCGCTCTGCTACAAAGGACAATGGACGTGAGCTGTGAAACCGCGGACCGCAGACAACTCAAAATATTACTAATTTTACAGAAAAAAATCCACCAACTCATCAGTCGACAGACCATAATTCACGGTAACATCACAAAGGCATTTCTGGTATGCATCAGGTGCGGTCGTTGAGTCGATAACAGGACAAATTAGTGCGCGCTCCGAGTTCGTGATGAACTGTTTAGCGTTCGTAGTTTGTACGCCATTTATAAGTTACGAGGCAGAATTGTCGTCACTTTTTAACTTCGTACACTGTTTTTTTCTTGTTATTTCGTGAGGAAAATTTTCGAGTTTTCTTTTCGTCTTGAGCCGGTTTCGTAACGATCACGGGTCGTTGCTACGGGCACGAGGATGACCTATTAAATGTCGGTCGTGTTTATTCAACGGCCTTAGGATCTGTATCAATATTGCACGAAATCGAATATTAAGCCCTTTATTTAACTTCCGCCGTTGCCTTTTCAATACGAGGCTGTAATGAATGTGAATATTTGATATTTATATTGTAACAACTTCGGACCGGATTCGGTTCGGAAACGTTTTCGTAATAATAGATTTAAATGTGAACTTGTAAAACTAATTAAATTTAGTTGTAGAATCAAATATTTGATGAGAATTTAATTGATATTTATTCGTGGACGTAAAAAGGCGAATGAATGATAATCTTGTACTATTTTTACATTGGTTTTATTTTTCGATAGTATATATTTTATATTAAAATAAAAATAAAGGAACAAAATTAAATAGCAATATGATGAACAGAGGCATTTGTTTACACCATTCATCATATTCCCGAAGCTTTCGAAGGCTGATGATTGGCACAATTGGCGCGCGAATTTTCCGCGAAATTTTCCCACCGACTACGGCACTGACGAAGGTCGACACGTCAGACCTACGCGAAAAGCACGAGCTGCAAATTCCCCCAACACAACACGCAGACCCAAAACGATATATTCACCCATATAAAATTACCACCATTACAAAAGTGCACGTCGGCGTCGAATTACGCACGGGCGGCAAAAAGAATCGAAAAGTTCCATTGTTCGAAATTAGCGCCGACTCGGTACGTTTTTTTTATGTGCACACGAATTTTTCACGGGGCTCGATCGAGATTAGGGACCTCTCGGAGAGGGCAGCGAGGCTTCCATTTGTCAAATGCCCGATACGGTGGGGACAATAAATTCGCGCCGCTCGATCTTCGGGGAAATCTCACGATTAGGGATTGCTTATTGACTCATTTCCTGGAGCGGAGGTCCGCTTTGAGGACCCTTCGCTCATTTTTCACGCCGGAGGTGGGTCGTTTGTTTTTAGCGGTCGGTCGTAACGTCGGTGATTCATTGCGAATGCGGCGCATTTTTTATGGTAGATGGCATAATGATATTATCGTTGGTTTGTTTCTTTACTGTTGTTTTGAACCGAGCGGCGATAGATGTCGTCTGTTTAAAATCAGCGAAGTGTTGATGTTGGCAAGGCGTTCTTGTTGTTATGTTGTACAAAATTTATATTTATATTGAAAATTACAAAAAAATAATTAACCCGAATAAAATGACAATTTGAAAACATTGAACAAAATGAAGTAAGTATATCAATCAAATACGCACCATTTCTGAAACTCAAATAGGAGTACCTCTATCACAGAGTAAAATAACCGACACTGGATTGATGCGATTAAATTTTGACCACTTTACTAGAGAGTCTGAGATGAAATTTGTCCAGAGTGCATACAAGAGAGTCCGTCCCTCTGTAGAGAGGATACAAGCGAAACGCGGTACAGTGGCAACAGCTTCGAGGGGATTGATGGAGCAAACAGTGTCAAATCATCGGGGAGTCAGTGAGCCGGGCTATTTGCCGAGTAATTTGTGCGGAGGACCATTCCACCCCCTGGCCACCCACTCGGGCCTAGGCTGAGGTCCTCCACCCCGTGGCCGTGGTACGCAGGCCGCTAATTTATTAGGCAAACAAAGTGTGCGGCCCTGGAAGACAGGGCCGCCGACAACGATGCTCTTATTTATGTCCGAGGATAGTTTTATGGTTAAAGTTGGAGTGGTTGCTTTCGTTGGATGGGTAGTGAGGGTGCCACACACTAACTAAGCTCGTTGCCGCTAAATATATTTGCGGAGCCGACAAGGGGGAACGTAATAACGAGTGCGTAAAAGAAAGTTGTTCGATTTAATAAATGCAAGATTGTTTGATGAGATCGTATGATATATAATCATATTCGAAATAGATTTGATAATATGAGGTGAGAAAGTGTCATGTTTCATTTTCGACCGGGAGAAATTCGCGAAGGTAACAAAAGAGAGACTTCTGCTTTTTGAAGATATGACTCATGAACAGAACGACTCGTGGCTTTTAGCTTGGCACGTTTGTTTATTTTCCCAACATAATTCAAGTGGAACAGCATAATAAAAGGTGATGCTGATGCATAAAGTGTCGTATTTTTAGAATTTTTACATTATACAAATTCCGTCAGTACATTTTTCTGTTCAAACTCACGAATCGAATCTTAACAAAATAAAAATAATTTTCGTACATTATTGACTTTACACCAATCTCTTAAAATAAATGTGTCGACAATCAAATTCAGTTGAAACCCTATTCGGCTGAAATATCCTTGCAGATAATACATTTCAGCAATGCGTGCTCATATCTCGGCCGGCAATAATCACCAATCAATCGAACGTTCCGACGACACGTTCGTTAATTTAACGACGACAATGCATCAGTTAAATCCGCACAATAAACACACGAGCATATTCACGCCCAAACACATGACAATCAACACATACAATCATTTAAAATTAACAACATTAACAAGCCGACATAGCTAATGCAATATATATCGCAAAAATACGCCCCCGTCGCCTGTCCCAGATAATGTTTCACGCTCGATTAGAACAACTCGTGAATAATTCAAAACCAATCTAACAACCATTTATTGATTCCGGACCGATAACGAATACGAAAATTAAAACGCACATTATAAACGCGGATAGGTTCGACAGTTCAAACAGACCTGTTGATACAGGTCCGGGACGCAAAAATATCCACGGATCCGAATCTTTAGACGCGGGACGAGTTTTTCGCAACCACCTATCACATTTCAAGGAGCGATAAGTCTTTGGGACGCAAAGCGGCCCACGGTTCGGTTTGTTACCTCGTTAAAGTAATTCCGCACGGGTCTGCTCCTGAGGGGTGAGAGCATCGGTTTCGACTTTGCGGCGGAACAAACAAAGTGAACCCGACCGTCCTCCCGAAGGATGGAGCGGCGTATATGGAGGTACGTTGTAGTAATTTAACGAGCAATTACCGAAAAACAAGCCGACGTTTTCGCTTACTTTGCGAAAGGGATAAATCTGGTCCCCGGGACCGCACGTAGCCAAGTGTACACGTGTGCCGCTGGCTTATTAGCAAACGTTAAATAAACGCGGGCCGAGGCAATTTTAGTTTTCGCGATGGAATTAAAAACTAACCGATTTATAGTGTGCAACGTTTAGTACGAATTGGGATGTATAGTTCTAATAGGGTTGAAAATGAAAATAAATATTAATGTGCCGAGTGAGTAGTACATTTTTTTCTATATAATCTTATAAAAATAATACAAGATTATTATTTAAATTATTGTTAAATCGGTTCGATTATTAGGTCATATTTTAGAGATTAAATAAAAAAAATATTTTAATGACAAGTTGATAAAAGTGTGCAGAGCGACATCTATACCATTCTAACAAAACTTCAAATTAATATCGAGTTTAATATTCGAAAAAATTACATTATATTAAGATTATGAAAAACATAATCAATCTAGGAATTGAAGCACTTCAGCGATTATAGAAAGATATCAATAACATATCATATCATGCGTAAGGAATAATCAAATAGATACGAATGTTTTCGCAACGTTGATTTATCATTGATGTCACATTTGATAAAAACCATATAACACGTCGAATAAAGAATTACATACGTTAAAAATTATATTTAATTTCATAGAATAAGTGTGATTTATAATTTTTACAAGAATGTTTTTTTGTGAAAATGTAAAAGCGCTAAAATTACACTTTTCGAAAGCAATTAAGTAGCTGTTGTGTAGACAAAACAATTTTCATAATAACTGTCTTTCTAAAGAAAAATTGTAAATAATACAAAACAAAAAAAAATCAACCCGATATACAAATAACATAAAATCATTAGTTACAACATATTATGTTAGTGTTGATTATATTAAAATTTACAATGAAAAAATTGTTCATACAATGAAACTGATCAATGAAATACGAATCAAAATAAATTGGGAATGTTAAAAAAATACACATAAAACACAACTCACCCCTACTAGCGTTTTGATATTGTGTAATGCGTCCTGCGCTTTCAGCGCCGCTTTTCGTGTGAAAAACGTCACAAAACAGCACCCTGAAACAAATAGGAAAACAAACATACTTTTGTTTAACAATGACGAAACATATAACAAATCGAAACATGATGATGAATATCAAAACATATATTTGCATATGTATGGGCAGCTCGGTGCCGGGTGAACAATTGTTTCACTGATTTATGAATAAGATTCATACGTGCTTATATAAAAATTAAACGAAAAGTAATTACAAAATATATATATGAAAATAAAAAAAGACAAAGCAAGCAGAGACGTCTTTATCATGTTTATTTTACTGTGATGAGAGACTTTACAACTTTTTAGTAACACTTTATCATGTCAGTCACAAAACATTTAATGTCAAACAGACGCAGTCACAATTACGTTCATTGCAGTAAGTTTTACAAACAACATAATTCACTTGTAGGTACTTGATAAAAATTAACAATTATTAAATGATTTCAGAACTAGGTACCCATGTGAGAATAATGTTTTATTTTATATTACATTTCATTCAATGTCATTGGGTGAACTGAAAGTCAATTCAGAAGATAAATAGAATATGATAAATCAAAAAATCAAAAACTATTAATTTTTTGGTAAGCCAAAATTTTTATTTCGCGGATTTAAAAATAGAATTTTCACGTTCTGCCCAACGACAAAGACACATGAGTGATTTACGGAGCGAATCAATCATACGTAATTGCTTTAACGTTTTATTACGAGCCCATGGGAAATCTACGCTATTGTTTTTACGATGGGAAATTGACGTCGAAGGCTTTTCCGCGCGCGGGTATGCCTAATAAATATATAAAAACTGAAATAAAAAAGTAACTTAAATACATGTTTATAAACTCAAGTGAAAAACGAACCTTTGCTGGTGCCGGTAACTTTATCCCTAAGTACGTTGATTTGATGAACCTTTCCGAATTCTTCGAACATTTGCCGCAGGTCATTCTCGTCCATCGAGCGCGGCACTTGCCCGACGAACATCTACGAAAAAAAACCTTAATAAATAAATAAATACATGATTATACACGAAATGCCTTCACGAGATAAGTGGGGGCAGAACGAAAAAGTACGGAAAAAGAATGTCCGGAAAAAGAGTCAAAACGTACGGCCGAAAAATAAAGGGGAAGAGAAAAACTTCGGACCATGTTGATCTCTATAGTTTGCGCAAACGAGAAGTAATTTTGATACTTTATTACATTTCCTTTCTGGAATCTCGGCTCGGGTCTAATTCGGTAGGAAATTATTTCGGGTCGTCGCAGCTACAATCGTACCGAGGTCCTTCCAATGCCTTCGCAGAGGGACCTCAGAAGTTGACCTTTCCTTACTGGTACATAAAGTAATATATGCATTAACGTAGTCTTCTAACGGGCAAATATTACGTTAGGAGGGTTGAGCGGCCCGCCAGTTTACATTATAATAATGTTTCTCAATATTACATCCAGTTAATCGTGAAATTATGTACCATAGCGTCAGGTAAGCATAATAAAATTTTAATAATTTTATCGAAAAATAAATTATGGCAATGAATTAACAATGAAAATCAACGGAAATTTTTTTCACGCATCCAATGATATTATTATCCGATAATCAACATATATAATGATTGTATTTATAATAACGATGATATCAACGAGAATATAATAATAATATTTCAAATATCTAAACATTCCAACGAATGATTATATTTGTTTTATAAAACATTAACACATATAGAGAGAAAATCAATGGCAAGATATCAATATCTGATATGTTCGAACATAGCTCAGCCGTCAAGCGCACACGCACACCGCAAAAGGGATGATACATTATATTTGAATAAGGGAAATAACCAGAGGTATCCCTAGGGAACCCCTAAGGGATGAAGCGAAGAGCTAGTGAAAAAAGTGGAGATAGCACGTGCCCGTCATACTTAGTCCTGCGGAAAAACGACGCAGACGTTCGGCATCCATCAAGATGTAATAATCCAGAAGTGGTGTCCTTGACCCGGCTGACACTTCTTGTATGATGTTAGAACTTGTGACCCGATGAACTTATATCGGAAACGTCTCATAAGAGAAAATATTCAGTCGAAATCGACTTTTGAGATCGGTTTTCTGCGAAGTTTCGAAAGCCTCGTGCCGTACGTGTGTTACGATGTCAAATCATAGACATACGATTCGAACTATGACTAGACAAGTTTGCATTCTTTGGTCAAATAGAAATTTGAATAATGAAATTCGATAACTTTGTTATTCGCAAGTTGTAACAGCGTGGGAAATACGATCATGAAAATTGTATGTGGATGTCGTAAACGATACAGCTTCAATCGATTCAACTGAATTTGTTTGATGTATAAAAAAATAAATATTTACCTTGATATAGTCAGGATCTGGTTTCGGTGAATCTACATTGTTGTTGATGTTCATACTCATCCCACTGAAACAAAAACAATTTACAATTAGTCAATAAATTTGTAATATGTTGTTTGACGTTGAATTTTCTTAGATATTGATCGGTGTTTGAGGTCAAAACAAAGCGTACGAGGAAGGGCTTCGATCCGTGCACGAGGAGGATAGGAATTGTGGGTAAAAAGCGATCGCACTTAATCTGGCGACCCTTTGAGGGCTTCCTAATCCCGCCGCAGCCCAACTATTTGCAGGACCTTAAGAAGATGGGAAAGCCTTGTAGTTTCCATCCGGCGTCCGACTCAACTTAATTGGCAATCGTAATCCGATTAGAGAAAATCGAAAGAAAAAAAGATCCAAAAGACAAAAGACGCAAAACCGAGGAAGTGCAAGCTGGCCGAGGAAGATTGTGCATTGCGGGCAAACCTTCAAAAACATTCAAATAATATTTTCGCATCCAATAAACAACAAAATCGTGCGTCACATAACATATTTTACCATATCGGATTAAGATAATGGCCACCGATAGCGTCCATGCAACAACCGCCCGAAAAAGGAAACTAACACTTTTTTTTCATAAATATCGCGAAAATCCAACCGAATGCCACCGAGAGAAAAACGCGAACGCAACATATGATGATTAACGCCGAAACGTCACGCTGTAATATGAACGTATTCGTAATCAGATTTTTCGCGACGCTCTCACATACGAACTGGCGCAATAATAACGCCGCAGATACGTACACGTACGTGCACGTGTGTAAATTTTCATTGTGCGAAAAAAATTACGAGTTTCATTTCGCAAAGTGTGGCGGGCGCGAGACCGGAAGGATTACTTTA
Organism: Hydropsyche betteni; assembly: GCA_028571205.2. Classification (NCBI taxonomy): domain Eukaryota; kingdom Metazoa; phylum Arthropoda; class Insecta; order Trichoptera; family Hydropsychidae; genus Hydropsyche; species Hydropsyche betteni. Next base: position 6,033,850 of record JAOXNN020000004.1, read on the forward strand.
AATTCAAAAATATAATATAATGTCGCGTTTTAAATGCGGTCGTCGGGCACATTTCGCCGGAAAACGGCTCCGTTTCGTGCCCGGCGAAAATTTTCAAATAAGAGAATAAATAAAATATTACGAGACACCTGAAAGCTAAAATAATGTAATATAATGGCGGAATGTTCCGGATGTTGCGCGGGGTCGTGTCGAATTTGATTCGGTGGATGCGATCGTAGTGGTTCCAAAATATGAAGCGATTTCAATATATTATGAACAAGATGTTTTAAATAAAATATTTGTTTTGGATACATTTGGAAAACTGTGCAAATAAAAAAAAAAATTCGCTGACACGTGTAAACAAATTGCTATATAAACGTTGTGTTAATTACCGCGATTAGCATTTTTATAACCTCAAATATTGATATTGCATCTATTTAAAAATTGATGAAATAAATACAAGAAACTATCATACCCCCGCTGATAATCAACAAGAAATAATCATCTAATAAATAAGACGGAGATATGGCTAATAATAATATCGATACTGGCAACCTTGAGCTAATTGAAAAATTGATACTCGGCACATTAGTCGTAAATCACGCGAACACAACGCAAAGATAAGAGCAGCGATGAAAAACGCATAAAAGAACTGCACACAAAATGGTAACCTGAAACTGAAACCGAAACCAACCACGTGGTCCACACCACGTGCCGGACAAAATCAATTTACAATAAAAGAACAAGCACTCCGTAGTATGCAGCACTCACTGATCGTCAATCAACTTCTCATCGTAGTACGCCTCCTCCTTGATCTTTTGCAGAAGCGACAGCATGTTCGCCCTATGCATGGTCCTGTCTTATCCAGTATACACCCTAGGATCAATTGATCCGAGCCTTCGGTGGATTTCAATCCGCCAATCGCCCAAAAAGCGAACCGGTCGCGGCGATCGCCAAAGTGCAACTGGCCCCTTGCACTTTTTCCCGCTTTCTGGGAAAATGTGCACGCGTGCACAATATGCAGTGATATGACAACTCGATACTCACGGTAGTTGTAAACTGTTATTGGCGTATCGATGGATGTGGGTAATATCGGATGCGACCCATCCATAAGTTCAATATTGAATTGCATGACCGCCGTTGCGATTTCAATGTTATTTATGTTATTTATTTGTGGTCGAGTGTCGTCGTGGGTGATTAAGACGACCCGTAGGAAGTGTTGAGGAGATAGAAGTTTGTTGGTGTTATTGGAACACGTGTTTGATTTAACACTTTGACTGCAGTGTGATCGATTTAGATTAACATGTTTAGCTACGATTTATAGATTTGAAATTAATTAATTAAATTTAGTTTGTGATTTAAAATTTTACCGACCGGCTATTGAAACTGCTAGACTTATGCCAACGTCCGCACGTTTTTGAGCAAAATTGCATTTTTCAGCGCAACCTACTAAAATCGTCACAATTTTTTTTATTTATTTATAAATTTTTACAAAATTTTCAGAAATTATTCAATACGAATGTATTAAAATATTGATGAAAAGAAACGTACGTTTTTTCTATTAATTTAACCAAGAAATATATATAAATATTTATATAGAAAATAATATATAAAAAAAGTTGAAAACCACTGACAGTACTTAAATTCATTTTATCTTAGGTCTAATAAGTTACACTAAATAAACAAATGGATCAGATTATTTCACAAAAGCTATCTCTTGAAAATAAAAAAAGGTGAATACATGTCATCATTAATTAATTAATTTTTCATTCATTTATCCTGCCATCTTTTGTCAAAATTTCGAAGTATACCTTCAGTCAATATGCGATTACAGTAGTCAAAAGTCAATACGACAGTACGTCAGTACGACAGTAGTCAATATACGATTACGCTTCCTTAAGCGTAATCGTATATTGACGAGCAAAGTCGGATGTATTTGAGGACGCGACGTTAGCGTCTGCGGTCGGTAAAGTGTTAATATATGTTTTTGTGTAATTTAATAATTGATTTATTAAAGTAAACGAAGTTATTTTTTTTGTTCTATTTTAACAAACGGCGGGTATATTACACAGATATTTTAATTTAAAAACGAATCGAAATTTGCAAAATAGGAATGTAATCCGAGTGTTTTGAAAGTGTTTGGCTTCTAAACGAACAAAGAGCTGGTAGCCGGCATCTAGCAATACGGGATATTTCGTTTACTCATCAAAACCGCGTAAACTGAAACTTTGGATGCGGTTAATCGAACCAAAACTCGACCGTAACTAAATATCGTCTGAATTTCTAATATAAGCCAATTTGCAAACGCGAAACTCGCAAACTGCGCAAAATATAATAAATGACAAAATGGCGCTTAGACAATAAAGAAAAGCGTAAAATTATATATTTCAGAATTGAATATCATTTCATTCGATATTATACATAGAAACAAAACAACACCTGAATCAAAGAATGTTTTATTAAAAAAAAAAAAACGCTGAATTGTAAAGATTTAATATTCGACGGAAAATGCGCGCAACAAAAAATGAAAATTTCAATAATGAATGTATATTCATTATACAATTTTTGTATCAATTCGATCCACACCGATAAAATTACATAAAAATCGATACTATATTTCATAAAATTAGGTTGACATTACATAACACCGATTACCGATACGTTTTTATCACCCGATCACGATACAATATCGGAATCGAAAAACTAATTTATATAACACACATTCTCAGACAAAACAAATTAGTTTCATTTGGCCTCCATTCCGAATTCCCTTCCAGACCTTCACACGATCGTACTCGAAGATATTACACGTTACGGTACACATTGGGTTCGTTTCACCTGTTTGCCGAGTTCACCGACAGAAGAAGTGTTATCGGGTGCTGGCACCAACAAAAAGGTGACACGTAATCTCCACAGTAATACCGGTTGATAACAGTACCGATATAGAGGTGATAACGTATGTGCGCACTACAGATAACGAGCTGCGGAGGAGCTCTTCGAATTTTTCGACTAGTCCCTTCGAATTTTATGCTCACGTGGTGTGATATGGTTTTTTCGGTTGGTTGAATATTTTTTGAGTGTCGATTACGAAATGATCGCAGTCGCTTTTATCGCGGCGCTGTTTAATTTTGTCATATAGACTACTTTTTGTGTGGGAGTTTCGTGAAAAGGGATGCTCGCAGTTTGTTGTAGTGATAATAAAAAGTAATGAAAGCAAAGTTGGGGATGTGAATGAAATTTAGTCGCTGCATTGCAAATTAGAGCGGGGTGTTTAATTAATTTGCGGTTTTCGTGCTGTGAACGTAGCTCATTTTGATAATTTATTATGTTTGCTTCGGAAAATGTGAAAAATATTGTATAGTGAAAAAATGCGTATGAATTTTCACTAATAGTTGCTCGTTTTAATGAAGTTGTGACGTGAGAGAAATATCAGATATGAATCTTTGAGATATATTTGTTAGATCTATTTGAAAAAAATCCAACGAATTCGTATAAAGGTTTCGACACTTTAACTGAATAATTTATTATGATTTAGATATTTTCGTCTAGACTCGGAATTTGCATTTTTATATACCCACTATCGCGGATCTAATTCCAAATCCGAATTCGCAAAACTGAACGCTTGAAAAGAGCTGAATTTCAATTTTGTACAAATCCTATAGATACGATAGTAATTTTTTCATACAATGAAAATATTTATTATACACAACTTATCTTAAACCACACAGTATACATTTTACATTGGCTGAATTTGCCGAAAGAAGGATACGTTTTTCACAGATAATACGAACGACGATTCGAAACATTTTCGAGAAAAGCAAATATTAGCGCAACGAATACATAGGTTTGATTTTTATCGTGCGATATTAATTTAATATTTTTAAAAGATTGACCTAACACGATTGTACGACACAAGCAATATCGAATCAGGTAAACTATGCCGCGATGATTTTTTTATGAAATCCTCCCCGTCTATTGAATATCGACGATGCGGAGCGTGACCCTTGAAAAAAGGGGAGTTCCCTTGTACACATAAGCATAACCATGAAAAGGGAGCAAGTAGGAAAGGTAGACATGTCGAATGTTCGCCAGAGGGAGTGAAAAAAAGGTTTTATCAGCGACGATAGCATGTCGATTTGAATACGTTTCCACGCAACAGCGAAACATTTCGGCGATGTATGGGGAACGAAAACGAAAAAAAGAGAAAAAATAAAGAAAAGCGGAAACGGTACGAACGAGAAACTGGAAAAGACAATTTTCGTAACTCGATTGCGGGCGGCGCCGAGGCTTTGTCGAGTTTAGAACGCGTGTAAATGAAAAAGAGATGAATCGCTGAAGAGATATAATGTATACGTCCACGTGTATTTGCGTCACACGATGCTCAATGTAAATAATGGGATTATGGCGTGTGTATGTGCGCGAATTTCTTAGTGTGCCTGAAGTTGAGCGAATATTTTTTCTCGATATAAATTGACTTTATCTTGAATGTTTTCATTGTAACACACAAACAATCCAATCGATCGAAACATTACAAAAAGATAATATTAATCAAGCGATGAAATAAAAATATATAATTTTATGAAATTATAAACACGTAAACGCCCGATTCCCAGAACAGCCATGAAACGTCGCGAACTACTCTACGTCAATAAATTGAACGACGATATTAATTTTTCACAGAACTTCCGAGAAAGCGCCGAAGCATACGAAAGCAATCGATATCCACCTCATTAAATAATTAACAATGCGACGTCCGTTAAACGGATTATTCGAGGACGGCGTTGAAGACGTCTCCTCAATAATAAATACGTGTGCCGCGGAACGAACGTCAAACGCACGCATAACGGAAAATCGCTTACGACCGCCGTTCCCGTAACGATTGCCCCAAGACCCCGAAAGCCTACCGATTTTATTGGCCGATAAAATAAAACATTTTTACATCGGCGAAACAGAGGCGAAACCGCAGCAGTTTTCGACCCTTGTATCCGCATAAAGCTCGCGAACTATAGCGGGAAACTTTCGCAGTTCTTCGTTCCATCTTAATTATTGAAAACCAAAGTGAACGAGATGCTCGACGCTCGCGAAATTAACAAGTTTCGATGACGACTTTGCCGTGACGAAATGAGTGCAGTCTCGTCGCTGAAGTTTGTCGTCGGCGTGGGGTGCATGGTGATTTTTATGGTGGCGCGGCGGTATCGATCGTGTCGTAAGCTGTTTTATGAAATCATGCTCGATTAGACGGAACTCTCGTCTGGAAAATGCTGTCTCAGTGTTTTTGGGCGGCCGCTTAAATTTGACGTGTCAAATTCGATAATGGCCGTGTTTTGAGGCGGGCCCGCGATAAGGAAAATCGTTGAAGTTTTTTTTTTCGTACGGATTTCGAAATTTTTCTCCGCAGTGTAAAATATTCGGCATGTGATAAAATTTATTATTCGTAATCTAAAAGCAATATTTCAAATTTTGATAAAGAAAATTTATTTTCAACATTTTTTCCGAAGCGGAAAATTCGATATGAAGTTTTTTTCACATGGCTTTTTTGTTCGGCTAATTTTTTTTTCAAAATCGAAATCATCAAATACAATTTATATCAATTCAAAAACGATAATTTTCATTCGAATTTTCACGAAAAACTTTAACCCATCGAAAAAAACCACACGTTTCCCGACTCGTCTATCGAAATCAATGGAAAAACCTGATGACGCCCCACAAGGGGAGGGCACGAACTGAGAAACGCAATTCCAATGAAAATTGGCATACCTATAGTTTACTCATACAGTGTTAACATGCTAAAATATTAAAGCGCAATAGTTGCCCATTGTTCTAAAAAAGGCCTTTGAAGTTTTGATAGCGCTTGAATACGCAAATCAACGTCACTCTAATATACGGCTCGTGGCCGGTGCGCTTGAGCGCTCGACTAGGCTTTTTTGTTCGCAGATTCTAGCTCGACCGGAGTCGTTTTTAAATTATTATATATTTATTTTTATTTTATACAAAAAATTATTTGATACAAAAAACGAATGTAATTAAAAAAAAATCTCCTCGAAAAACGGCGTTTTGTCAGCTTATACGATTTGAAAAAAAACAAACTATTTTTTATGAATAGGTTCGTTTTGAATATTTATAAAATTCAATATTGATGGTATATTCTAATTATTGATATTATACATATAAATACACATGGTTTTTTTACATTTGCAATTTGAAATAAAAAGAGATTTTTCTTATTAATTGTCATGTATATATAAACACTTCGTATTCCAGTATGCCGTGAAGGAACCGTTAATTCATTGTTTTTTCCCTAGTATTCCAGCGGTTCCATTTAGACACCACTCCGAATTTAGCGTTATCATTTAGCGTAAGGCCCAGTACTCACTTGCGATTTGTAGACGCATGATTATTTGGTGACAATGGCGGATTGATGGATTCTCAGAAAAATTCTTAGATTTTATTGAGAATCCAACAATACGTCCATTGTTACCAAACAATCGCGCGACTACACATCGCAAGTGAGCGCCTAGCTTAAAACATTTAGCGTTCGTTGGAAAATTTCATTATTTCGTTAACCCTTTGTGTCGAAATGGAACTGCTGATATGCTAGAAAAAATGTGATAAAATGGTAGTTTTTCCACGACACCACTAGGTTTAAATCAAGAATTATTTTAAGTTTCAAAAAGATTTTCACATTTTTCCGTGTTCTTTGTCATTTGATTATTGATATCTAGATTAGTTCATTTTCCACATACGCAAGAACGCGATGACCACATTTTCTCGCACAGCACTAAAGCCAGGCGCCCGCTGCGATTTGTAGTCGCGGCGATCGTTCAGTCGCGAAAATGGAACGCATCGTTTTAGGTTGAAGTGCGTCCATATACCATATGGGCGCAAGTCGCGAAAATGGAACGCATCGTTTAAGGTTGAAGTGCGCACATATACCATATGGGCGCATGTTGCAAAAATGGAACGCATCGTTTTAGGTTGAAGTGCGCCCATATACCATATGGGCGCAAGTCGCGAAAATGGAACGCATCGTTTTAGGTTGAAGTGCGCCCATTGCGTTCAATGCGTTCGGCCAGGCGCCCACAGGCGGCTAGCCGCGGCGCGATCCACAATGGAACACACCACTTTAGGCTGAAGTGCGCCCATATGGTTTATGGGCG
>JAOXNN020000004.1:6050642-6070742 GCA_028571205.2 Hydropsyche betteni
TTTTTCTTCGGAGCCTTCCACCTCCTAGTGACCTCCTCCTTCGTTTTCCTCTCGTTCCATGGCGCCCTGTTCCCGTCATTTTTATTCAAATCGACGACAAATGGCATCTTCATAAATAACGTCCGTGAAAATGAGTTGGCTCTCAATTAAAATATAATATTAGTGTATGAAAAAGTTCGACGTATTTAATAGAAAAGTCAATACCGATAAATAATAGCTCAGTAATTAAAAAAATAAAATATCTTATTTGAGTTTCGAATATTTTTGAAAAAATTTTGGGTTGTATAGGTTTAATTTTTTTTGGTTTTAATTCTTTTTCCAACTTTTATTAAAATTTGATTAACCGATAATTAGTAAAAAGATACTGAATTAGTGTAAATGAAAATTACGGTAAATTTGGCCTTCTAGTATTGAGTGCAGTTTTTTGTTAACACAAAAACATGCCGTAGGAATCGATAATCGTTGAAGTATCACAATAATAAAAATGATAATTAAAAAGCATACTTATATAAATATATAAAAAACAGATTGTGAATAAGATATTGAAGAAATTTCAAGAACTTCGAACAAATGAAAAAGAGCTGGATACGTGTACAACATCGTCTCATTTCCCGGTGAAAAATGTATTTAAAAAATATATTGCGCACGGCCGAGGGTTGTAAAGGGACACGTGGACATTACCCAAATGACACAGTGCCCGAATTTCAGAAAGGACACAAAACCACCCCGGCGCAATAATAAAATAAAATGATTAATTGTTCGCGTCGCTCGAAACATTTGTCACGCTCGTAACGAACGAACGCCCCGCCTAAAGAACAATCTAGAAATTCAATTATTGTAAAAAAAGAACGATTCTTGGCCGGTTTTTTTCCGCCGTTCTTTTTTCCACGTTTAATTATATTATATTCTGGCATACGTTCTGCGTCGTTGCTGACTCCGGAAAACAACGACTGCGGCCAGAAATAATTTCAAAGGAGCTTTAAGCACACGTGCTTATTTATAAAGCGCACAATGGATTCGACCGACGGTGCAAATTACCAGATGTCCGCTAGGTGACCGCCATTGTTTTGATTTTATTATTTTTTAACTAAGTGACCGTTATCAATATGTGACAGAACCGGCGGAACTTTTCCGCGGACAATATGTTGCCGGTGTGCCAACGCAGGCATATAATTAATCAAAAAAATTCAACGCGAATTCAAAATAGAGATGCACTTAATGAGATCGTATTCGATTTTCGCGCCGTTTTCACGCTCTGTTTCCTCGGCGCGATATTTCATCGGTGATTAACCCATTAGCGCCGAGTCGCCATTTGCATTTTGTTTTCGTTTATTTATTTTTTTCGGGGTTTTCGGGCCTGCACGGGACGTTAATCACGGAGGCACTTTCGGGTCTCGTAAAAAACGCGGCGCGGTCCGAAAAAGAGTCGTTTGCCGACCCGCCAACGTTTGAGCGGAATTTAATTCGCGCTGTTCGAGTGAACGTTTTTGAAATTCAACCGAGGGAAATATCGTTGTCGATCCGCAGGGAAATTTGTTTTGTCTCGGTGCATCGATCGTTTTTCAAAAGGAATAAAAATTGCACAGATTTTCCGTAAATGTCAAATTCAAAATTACGCATATATTATATTCAAGAGATAAATCTTTTTATCAAACATTTTTTATTTTGAATTGTTTTAAAAGTATCAGTATATTTAAATATTCTATAAAATATAAAAGATATATCTTTATCGTGAAAAATGACATATTACATAAATATGACCTGTCTAACTCACTTGCATTATTCAAAAACATCAAAATCACACATTTCAACGTTGACAAACCAAAGAAACTCAACCTATCACATTTTTATATAGTAAAATATCCTCAGCAATTTTTTTTAAATAACAGCGTTAGTTATTGTCAAAATTCGAAATTCCAGATGAAAAAGGATGTAAACTGGAAGGGGTAAGTTTGATGTTAATTTTTGAAAAGCGACGTCGCTTTTGAAACGAGCGTCGTTAAAGCGGTATTGGTCGTCGTTACGTGCGACGCCGTTACGGCGAGCTTTTACGGCTACGCACTTTAGAAGCGAATAAACCCTAGAAAATTTTCAAATTTTCAAAAGCAGTCGACCCGTTTGACGTTCACCGCATATCGCGCAACGCAGTTTGAGCCGAAATTACATCGTGTGCATGGAATATGTGGGTAATCAAGATACGTTTTCGAGTCAATTGTAAAAACTCATGGAATGTTGAAAAACACAACTGAAAGGGATTGTCGACAGAAGTGAAATATTAATTCCAAGTTATTTTTCATAAACTTAGTCACAAATATTGCTGATTTATTTCTGTTTTGTTATGAAAATATTTATGTTTGAGTTCAGAAGATAAAAAAGATATTGTGAAAAGTTTTGTATGAAAAATACGTATCTCTTATGTTTGAATGCATATTTGACGTAGTCCATCCGAATGCAACAAAAGAAAAGCGGAGCGTGTTTTCCGGCCGCTTTTTAAACGTCTCGAGTTTCCCGCCGGAAACGGAAGCCCACGCCCGCGAGCTTTCCCACACTTTTCCCGAGTACGAGGCGCAAACCGACGCATAATCGGATTTCGTCGACATTCCTTTATTTTTTTCCGCCACTACTTTACTTCTTGTATTACTTTTAATACACGCCGTCAAGAAGAAAACGTAATCCCCGCGACGACGCTACTTGAAAGCACACCTGCGCATACGCGCGTGCCGGGATTTCTTAAGATTTTTTCGGAACAAGCGTACAATTTCAAAACGATTTCGAGCTTTTAAAAAAAATATATAATTTAATTCGTGTATTTGATTTGAAAAATAAACTTTTTCGTAGTGAAAGTTACTGAAATTTTATTACATTACAAAGGGTGGATAGTATAGTGACCTGGTTTTGTAAGTGTTACATAATACTGTGCCGGACAGCGCGATTATTAAATATTTCATCAAAACTACGTCAATTTCAGTCCTACAATATAATATTAGGAAGTGGAATGTAATTTTCTCGAACGACACACAATAATAATAAAAGGACGAGGCGATGAAGCGTGCAAAGTGAAGCAACCAACGAGCGCTCGCTTATTACCACTCCCGTCAAAGCAGTTCTGATACTAATTTATATTCTTCGAGACGCAGACATAAACCAATACGACGTTTCCTATACATACATACACACAAACTCTTTTGCCTCTCGTCGCTTTTGTTCGGCCATTTACAATCATATTTAATTCAAAAGTGCGCCGCGTCGCACATTAAACGCGGTCGAGTACACGTACAGTTTGTACGTGTACGTGGCTGGCACACGTGTCGCTTTTCACATAAAATCCCCGTTTGTGTCTCTCCAACCCTTGGCCTAATCATTTATAATAGAATGCGCGACGAAACGGTGCCGAATGATGAAAGTAGTCTGAAAAGTAACGATTCCGTTCCGTGTCAAGAATGCGTGATAGTCTGATGCTTCCATTTATTTAGTTGGATTATTTCTATTTTTAAAATAGAATAAATCCATAAAAATGTAAAAAAAATAACATTTGAAGTTCTAATAATAAACCAATAAAGGTCAGATCTAAAAACTCTTTTGAATGTATACAAAATGATTTAAAAGCGCTAATCAATCGAAAACATGAGTAACTTGTCAAAAGCGTAACATATACAAAGCATTGCATTGATTGAGTAGGACTAACGATTCCGTCTAACGCGAAACTTTGTCTAAAACGGTGAATCGTTAACCGAATAACGACGATCCATTCCACGACTCGATGGAGACGCGTTCCGATTGGAACCTACGACGGCAATAACACGTTATAACCCCTCTTCCTCCAACAGCGCCACAGTTATAAGGAAGAACTTTGAGATTGAGAACTTGCGAACGTTCGTTGCGTTGCCATTTGTTCGAAGCATTCCATTAGAATATAGTGATGTGCGTATTCGCGAGTCTTATTAACTTTCGCAAACTAGCGACACATTCAATCCCTTCTCATGTAAAAGATATTTCGTTTCGGGATCCGTCAAAGTTTTGAATAGAGTAATCGCGCGCGTTTATTAGTAGAGCCATCTATTGGCGTCGGCGGCGAAACTGAGCCGCGTATAAGCGAGCGCGAAAACGCGTTCGTGTAAGTTTAATAAGGAAATTTGACGCTTCAAACGATGTATTGCTGGTGTGGGGGGCTTTGGATGGTGGTGGGTATGGTACAGCGGCAATATCCCTCGCTAACGGCGGAATAATTATGTTCGGGGCCCCGTAAGTGAAATTTTAGATGAACACTCTCGAGAGCCTCGCGAGAATTTAGAGCGATTCCTTTGCCACGAGAACGCACGCACACCAGTTCAAAGAGAGCAAAAGAGATATGGAGACGTGAACGACGATAGAGAGGGAGGAGGGTATGCGAAAGTCGAAGGGACGGAGCGGCGTGGAAAAAGGAGAGATGTATGGGGAGAGAGCTTTTAAAACTTGGTCGTTTTGCGCGCGTCGAGTTTTTGATCTTTGTTGTAAGGAGGCGGTGCGCCTAATTCGCTCGGATCCGACCGAGCAGCGGTGGTGGTCGAGGGCTTCTCAAACTGTTATGAGAAAATTAATTCGGAGGAAGTGAAGTGAAGAAAAAATTGGACGGAAATTTAATTTCAGCTCCTTTATTTCGACGATGCTCTGCTAGTGTGTTAACGTTTTGTAGCCTAGTTGAAGTTCGCATAAAAAATTACATAAAAGTTTGATAAATTTAATTCTTTCGTGTAAAATTTTATGAAAATTGTATTAAAGAAAAAAATAAAGTGCATCGTTTTGTAGAAGAATATTAAAATATAATTTTTCTCTTGATATAAAATTTTTGTAAAGAACGCAGTTTGAGAGTTGTAAGAATGAAAAAGAAAGGTGAAAATGCTGACGAGCGAATTCACCGCTTATTTTATTCGTTTGCGTGAAGAAAATTTCCACTTCTTTTATCAATTCTCGAAGCGTTGATATAACGTCGACAAATCGACACTTTAATATTATTTTTTCGAACAAACAACTTTCTATAATACTAAGACTAAAACAACACATTCAACACAGAACATTCCTTTTGAAAACATCAAAGTCCCATCAAAAACAATAATCAAACATGTAAAATTCACGTGCCCACGTGAACGTTTATAAGCAGCACTAACGCGTATATAGAGAGAGGACATCTTTCATCTTCATCATCGTCCTCACGGGGACAATGTCCATTAGCCGAGACCGAGAACGGGGGCCATCAGTCTCGGGGGCTCAGCCTCGGGGGATCAGCCCCGTTCCGAGCCAAAGTTCGACATCAGACACATGAGGTCACTGCCGATACACGCGATGCGGAAAATCCTAGCGCCGACACTGGAGAGATCGGAAAATCACGGAAAAGTGCCCGACGCGCGCAATCTGAATTTTCGCGTGTTTTTCCGCGCCGTGGCCGTTAAGATAAAGTGGGGTGTTCATTCCTCTTGGTCGACGTCCCTGGTGTCGTTATTAATTCATCGCGGGTCCCGGTCCCAGGGACAGGGGTTGTGTCGACCCCATTAGCGGTATGGAAATGACGACCTACAATACTAAATGTCCGTTATTTACATCGGAAAAGTGGTGGACGCTCCCCGCGTGAAAAATGTATAATGTTCGTGTTTGTGACGTTCAATATTTGAATTTTTGTAATTGTCGCATAAATTTTCGACTCTGTGATGAAAATTTATAGAGCCTACATTATTCAAATTGATTTTTTTTATTTGTCGATATCACAATATTCCAATCATTTTTAAATATTTTCATAATATTGGTTTTCCATTTATTTCTTCACAAATCAAATATGGAACTGACTAGATTTATTTTCCCAGTATGTTCACTCCAAATACGAGCATTTCTAATCGAAGAAGTGGCAATCGCTTTAAAAGCTTCATAACCTATTTGTTAGAACGGCAAATATTGAAAAACAAACAAACAAAAGTATGCATCAATTATTCCGCGACGTCATACGATATTTGATATTTCCATTGATCGATGACTTAGCGTTGCGTCAACTCTAATCAAATAACAGCCGATTACATCGGAATACGCATTAGAGGCGACGGGGTCAGCAAACGTCCATATTTAATATGATTGATGATTTACAAGGAAGGAGGACCATTAGGCGACCGAAGGGCGGCCACTGTCCCCGGCCGCCCACCCCCCTATCCAAGAAGCAAAATAATAAATAATATAAAGAAAAATAAGGAGGAAAAAAAGAAAAAATCAAAGTCGACCGTGTCGCCCGTCTGATAGATGATGTATGCGTGATGAATGGTGGGTGCAGCGTTTTCTCCGCGTGATGGATGCGGTCGAGAATTTCCCGGCCAAATTCGGGGAAAATTTTGGTCGGAAAATACCAAATTACTCATCGAATAGGTGCATTTGGTATTTATAATGAATGGAGCTTGGTCCGAGTAGTGGTGCAACGTGCACCGCCGGTCAGATAGGTTAATACGACAGTTTTTGTGTTCTCGATTACTATTGATGGCACTGTTTATTGTTTTGCATGAAAATTAATAATTATTGTGCGGAAACTATTGTATATCGGTAATTTTGTCATTTTATTCGGAATGTGTAAGCGTTGTGATAATTAACGTCCTCCCGTTGAAACAGCGAAACGACAAAACGAATGGGCTATTCGGCTGTGTAGAATTAATGTAGTCCGATTCATAAATATATACAATGTTTCTATGTAATAAAACGAGAATGTTTTGTGAACATACGTTTATGTTAGCTAATTTCTTTAATGATTTCTTAACGACTTTCTTTTCTTTAATGTGTTGTTTGTATATATAATACAATGAAGAGCATGTAAACCGAACACACTTCCTGATTATATTAAAAGTATTGAGTTCACATTACGTTTCATTTTATTTTTTAAAATAACTTTCTACTTCAAGTTTATTGGTTGAACCATTACAGAAAAGGTAATTGATAAATCTAATCTAATTTAATTTATCGTGCATAAATTGGGTTTTCTAATAAAAATAAATGAACGTAGTTAAAGGTCAACTATTTATTTTCTAAATTATAACATTGATACGAGGCATAATCTCAAATTCATTTTCTAGTTTTATGATTTGAAAATATTTACGAACGATTTTTTCAACGAGAGGCACGTCGACGCGATACGTTATCGTCGATCGTTTTAAATAATCCAGAAATTTCGGTATCGCTTAAGCGAAGAAGGGGCGCAGCCTGATAAAAATAAAATAATATAAGAAAAAAATAGCCTTAGACCGCTCGGAGGAAATATTTCAGATCCTTCGTCAAAAAGGAACTCGGAATATTTTCACAACGTGGAATAATAGACCGTTCGACTATCACGAATTCATTTCTGTGCACACGCACCTTTTTATTTTCCCGTCCATTTTCCGAACCAGGGGGGCGACATTTTCGCCGTTGAAATTCGTCGACTAAATGAGGTATTCCGATCACGATATATAACTATTAGGAGAAGGCTACGTTTCCCGCCGGCGACTTTGACTTTCGAATCCGAAAAACTCATTTTACGCCCCACTGGAATATATTTTATTCGTGCATACGTAGAATCGTTGTTCCCCCGATCCGTTTTTTGATAACCTCATAAATCACACAATTACCGGGCAAACCGGAAAAGCGGCGGTCTCTAGAGAAAAATCGCCACTGTGACGATGAAGTTTTCAGAGTGTTTACTTTCGATGTAGATTATTTTCAAATTATAGGCATGCTTCATAAGTATCATGGAGGTCTGAGTTGTGTATGAATTAGATGAATATTTAATCTGAACATAAGGTGTCAAAAAAATTTAAATGTTTACCCGTAGTTGGAAAATTATTTAAACTGTTCTGATTATTTATTTGTTTAGTTTGTAACTTGGGTAAACGTAATAAATATATCAGACTTTAAAAAATAAAATTATATTAAACTAGCTGAACTCGGCAAACGTTGTCCTGCCAGTCTGTATAATAACAGCTTGGTATGATTCTTTGAATTGAGCAATTAAGGCAAATTCAACAAACGACAGATCAAACTGATTTTTTTTTTGTTTTTAATGATACAAAAACTTTTTCGACAAAAATACATAAACAAGCTAATTTTCATAGTGATCGGTCGAGTGGTGTTGGAGCGAAACGACGTCTAATATATACATGTATATATAATAAAAACATCCATTTTTATATATATAGAAAAATAATATAATAATAAAAAATCAAGTTATTTTTTCAATGAAATATAATCGAAAGACAAACTATCGATAACTTTTTAGTACCATAAAAAATCCGATCCTAGTGAATATGTCTGGCGTTAGAGAGAAAAGTCGAAAGAGCCATCGTCCCACACGACTTCTTCGTCAAAGAAACGATCCGGAACGTATTGTCGTCGTCGTCGTCTGCGAAACCCCGCAAGATTAATGGTGGCCGGGTCATCATCAGGCTCAGACGAATTAGCCATCGGGACGTTGACGAAGATTAACTCCTCGTCCCATCGGCGGCCGGAAGACCGCGGCTGCGGTCACACGCAGCCAGCCAGAATGCGAAAGAAACGCGAAACGTTGCCGAGGAGAAAAAATCCGGCCACGAGGAAAAGGGAATAAAACGGCGAGCGAAGAAAAAGTGCGTTCGGATGGAGTCGGCGGAGCGTCGCGGACACAATCAATTAGCGGCAGATCGGCGGCGGACTCGTTAGCGCATCGCCGATTGCGGATTGATGTCGATGGAAAAAAAAATGTTGAAGTTTCTTATCCGCTTTATATGATAGCGGATTTTTGGGTGTGTGTCCGTCTGTCTGTTCGATGACGCTCGCGACTTTTTCGCGAATATGGTCTTTATGCGTATATAGTTAGCGTCTATAATATGATGCTTATTACCTGCTGCCTCTGGCTTTGCCTATATGTCAAAAACAAATAACAAATGAAGTATTTTGATTTTATTAATTAAATATTAAATATTCAAATCGAATACACATTTCGGGTTTGCACAATCGGGTTTTCACATTTTATCGTTTTCCGTTTTTTAACAAAACCAAAGCCGATGT
Organism: Hydropsyche betteni; assembly: GCA_028571205.2. Taxonomy (NCBI): domain Eukaryota; kingdom Metazoa; phylum Arthropoda; class Insecta; order Trichoptera; family Hydropsychidae; genus Hydropsyche; species Hydropsyche betteni. The sequence goes on from JAOXNN020000004.1 coordinate 6,059,664, forward strand.
TATTAACATCGGGCCTATTTACTAGTTTTGGATATTTATATTAAGGATTAAAATTATTTTTTGATAAATTTGAAGATCAATTTATTTATTTCATTTTCCGAAAATTGACAATCTCAATTGTAGTCGAATTTGTTTTTTTTTTCAAATAATATATAAAAAATGAAGAAAAAGTTTTGGATTACAACTGTATGATAAAAAATATTTTTATCGAATTGACCGAAAATGTTATATGCGACATCTATGCACTTTCAATTAAAGATAATTATCAATCGATAGTGTTCATTCGTGCTACACTATAATCATAAAATTACTTTCAAAAATAAAAAGATAAAATCAATCATAATAATGGTCTAATTATAAAATATTTTCTAAAAACGTAATCGAATATCGACTTTTCCATTAAAGTCAAAATGACATTTCATTCGAGCAATATATCAAAATTCCGAGCCATATTTCACACCGCATTAAATAAAATATCATACCGAAAGCAATAGAGAACGATTTATTACGAATGCACACACACACTCAAATAAATCTCAATGCAAAACTGTAATAACTTTTTCAATACACTAGGGTCACCTTCTGAGACGATCCATTTTCGATAATACCGAACCCAAACAAGTCTAGCGCCAGAACCTCACACGACCGCGTAAAGGGCTTATTATTATACAAAACCAAACCCCATATTACACCATATCACACCACATAGGGTATACTATGGGTATGTGGGTGGATTGTGCGAGTTGTGAAAATTACCCATTGATCACATTGGCTCGGGGCGACGCACATATCATATCCATTACGCTTATACGGTGTTCGAACATAGCCGAGGCTCGCAAACTTTGATGAAGTTCGACGAAGGCTTTGTATGGCCTATGGAGACCCGTTTGCGATCTGGAGGATCGATCTGAAGCCACTTTGACGATGTCGAATTCACTTTCGACACATTAAGGACGAGCTGAAACTTCATATTCCGATTCAACATATTGCCTATGATAACTTCGGATGTTCGCTTCGGTGGTTAAAATTTTGATGGAGTTTTGCTATGTGTGGTTTGGTTTGAACTTACAGTGATTGGAAGATATTACGGTCTGACGATTCTGAGAATTTGTTTTAAAATAATTTCGCTCATTTCACGAAAAAATAAAAAAATACAGATAAACTGAAATTATAACTTTCATTCATTAAATAAGTGGAAATATACATTTTTTTCACGCTAAGAAAATGTGTTAAGCAAACAAATAAATATATTTTTACAGAAATACTGACGATTAAAAAAAATGTTTTCACTAGAATGTAACATACATTTCCAGTATAATATTTCATACTCTAAAAAAATTAAACATTTACCTATACATGCAATACATATTTAAAAAAGCGTTGACTTGTGTTATTTTTTTAATTGGTTGAAGCTCGTTCGCTTTTCGTTAACTTGACACGCTTTTCCGCTTGAGCTTGTTTCTCTTGACTAGTATGCATGCATTTTTTTAACGATATATTTCTTTTATTTCAAGAACTCGATTTTCGTTCACTTTTCCACTGATTTATTGGAAACGTTCCAGTTGTCACTGTCACGCATTGGGTCGTTTACAAATAGTTTTACAACTTTATTTTACACGATGCGGGGTTCCTTTGCAGATGATTGGTTTCGCGATTTGCCGAAACAGAATTGATTGAAGACTTAAAAGCGTCAAAAATACATCAAAGATCGACGTTGAACGCGCACATTTCGCATTCAATATCCATTAAGGCTTTCACTGATATTAAATTACGGGATAGAAAAAATAAAAACTGACTTATATATCATTAAAAAAAATACTGAATATTGAATTCGACTATTATCGGTATCTAAAATTAACACAAGAGAATAGTTTCACACCAAGTTCGTATGACACATACCCAAATCAGGGCAAAATCAGGGGAACGCCACATAGTTCCGACACTTCAGAAAAAGGACGACCACGTCAACACAATTTTGCAGGATGGCCAGATAAGGAAAAACGATTCCTGTGGTCGTCCCTTGATAATGACGCAAGTTTGACCATTAGGGCCGCGGCCATGGGGCTAGGTATGCGCATGGTGCGTCCGTTGGCCACCCATGACCGTATGGAAATTAATGGAGATCATATATCACTCGGGGCCCTTCAGCAACATTGGGGTTTTGTTGATTTTTTTGACGTCGCAATTTAATTTTTTTCGAGCCGCCGATGTGTCGACGAAACGCGGTGCATGATGAATGCGTCCAGCTGTACGCTCGGTGATATTTTCTAATGCGTTCATTTTTCGGATTCGGATTAATCAATCTATGAAACGTCACAAATTATTCTTTTTGATAATTCATTGCGTTAGATAGACGAATCGAAATTTTTTTATATCATTTTATTAATAGTGAACACGTAAATTTATAAAAATTGATGCAATCATCGTGAAACTGCAATATAAAATTTAAAAATCACATTATAAAAATTAAATTAAATTTGCAGGTGTATAAATGAAACAATAAAACAAGCCAACAAAAATATAAAACAAACATTGATGACGTGCGAAAAGCATTTTAACAACGCGGAAAATATGAATGCGAGAGAAAATTTCCATTTTGCAACCCTCATTCGCCGGCAAAATTTTCGGCGTCGGCGCTAAAATTCGCCGCGTCGACGAGGAATTTCGGCACCAATTTCGATTTTAATTAGAGTTCGATAGTTTCGCAATAAATAATAATCTGTCGATAGAGGGGGAGGGTGCCCATCGCCAAAGACTTACATCCGAAGACCCGGGACCCAACTACCTGAGATAGTTCGCGCGCAAATTTAATGTCGAGAAACTATCTATTATGAACGGGAAACGAGGGGGACGCATATGAATATAGATCGCCGATTCGAAAACTAGGATTCGCAAAACGATGTTGATCAACAAAATTATTTATTAGATTGTAAATTGATTTTGAGCGGCTCATTTTCGAGTTTTTTGTTTATGAATTCAAACGAATAAATGTATTTTTGATTTGAGAGATGTTTTGGTAGTATTGAATGTATCGGTTCTTTTTGACGATTGAAGTTAAGTGATATGTGGTTAATGTTAAGTCGGTTGTTAAGTGATGTATAGTCAATGGATATTGTTACTTATTTGATAAGGGATGATTTCAGAATTTAATTTTTGAGAATTATATAATTACAGCTTATGTGTAAATGCGATAAGAAAAAAATAAATATTATAATAATAGTTTATATAGTTTGTATAAAAAGTGTCTACGATAGTATAGGTGAATAAAAGTAAAATAATCTTGCATAACATCAAAATCTTATGTTTTTTTCTACTGTATATATTTTAATGATAATTCATGATTACATCTTGTTTCACAATGAAAGAACAAACATACATCCGCAAACACCATCTTGTATGAACCCTTTTTATCGCGTTGAACGAACCCGTTTCATACAACTTATTTTATTCATTTTTAGCACAGCTCTTCCTTACACAACATAAAAAAATAAATAGAATTCAATACAAAAACGATCTCAATCCAAAAATAAATTAAAAACCGACACCAAAGATTGAGAAACCTTTCGACAGCCAAACAATAGACGTTCCATACACACACACACCGCCCAAAATCTGGCGCACGACATTATATTACACAAACTAGCGAAATCACAATCGCGTACCAGTTCTTCGGGGTCCCCACTTTTGGGGGTCGGGGTCCCCGCGTCGGAATGAGCAGATCGCCGAGTCCAAACCAGAGTTTGCCATGTCACAAAGAGAGTGTCTATAATGGCTTTTGGTCCGTCGCCCGACGAAACTTGTTGATAAACGTGCCGTTTATGGCGGCGGAGGTATATCGGGGACCTTCCGCCGTATAAACGGAGGTACGGGTCGGCTCCCTTTGTCTATCCGAGTTCGGGATTTGGTACGTTACTTTCGGTCGTTTAATGTACGTGGGCGAGTTTTATTTCGGCGTAGTTGTGTGTATTGCGCGCGCGAGTTTCGCCTGAGCCGATTACGGTATTAGCGTATTTCAAAGACTTCAATTAGACGTAAATTAAATGAGATTTGTTGTATGATGAATGTTTTGCGTTTGATAATGCGATTTAAATGTCATTAAGATATTAATTTATTTCATAAATTCACATATTTGAAGTTAACAAAACATAAAATTTATAATATATGCGACTTAAACCAATATAATCATTTATTTAATGAAGCATTCAAAAAACGTATTAACTGCGCGACAAACCTCGATAATAATCTCCGAACTCCATTCAAAAGAGAACCATCAAAAACGCTCCGTTTTCCATTTCCCACGGGATCCTCGACCCGATCCAATCCCACGTTTGATTTGTTCTTCTTGATTGCCCTTCATGCCTATTTATTGGCGGCGCACACACGAGAAGACCACTCCGTTTCGTTTACTGACCCGAACCACGAAATGAATTAAAGATCGCGGACGTGCGGAAGTTTCCCGCCTTTTCTCGCGGCTCGATTTTTCCGCCGCTAGATGGCGCCGTCTGGTTTTCGCGGCGCGCGAAATAATCCTGTTCGAAACTGTATCTGGGGCTGTTAATCAATCTCGAATATCCGCTTGCGTAATCCGAATAATCTCATTAAACGGCGAGCATTCATTATCGCTTAATCCGTCGTTAAATTCCGTTATTAAGTTTGCGCCAGTATGCTGCAAAGTCAGCGCGATGAAAAGGTCAGATCTCCGAGTTATGTGTGCGACGAATGGGTTAATGTGCCTAGACTTGACACTTTGCCGAAATGCTCTATGATATATTGGATACTTTGATATATTAAAATTCGTACGGAAACGTATCATCGTTAAGTGAATATGTAAATCATGAGGTTTATTAGATTGATAATTTTAATGAAATGTAATATTTTACACGAAAAAAACTTAAAAAAACACAAAAAAACCACATGTGAAAAGTAATTTAATTTTATCGAACAATTATAACAATACATGCCTATCAAAACGTCGAAATTGCACACCCACACAACGAAAAGCAACAGGTCAAACAATAGCCTCGATTTATAAATCGAGCAATAAAGAAAGACAATTACTCACAATTAATAAGCAAATTGATCTAATTTATAAATGCCCAACAAAGCACGGCACATTAAACGCAACGCGTGCCTAAAATGTAAAACCTGAACAATCGAACGTTATCAATCAACAATACGGATTTCAACAACCGACTAATTAATATATATGTATACCATCCGGTATGTTTGGATTGCGCGTTTTGAAGCTACGCGCGTCTGCGTACGTCGACGAACCGGAAGCGGGCATTTCACGTGTTCGGAATTCAAATGCGAGGCCAACCCTTTCCCGCCGAAATGGGATTCGCGAACGTCACGTGTCGTCCTTGATCCGGAAGGATGAAATCGACCGGAAGCGAGGATGCGAAGTCTGCTGGTTACGGTAGTTGTCCAGTGTTCGTTGGTTGTTAAGGAAAAAATCGTAATGTTGTATGTATTAGATTTGTAATCTGCAGTCTGAAGCGTATTTGAAATATGTGAGAAATTATTCTATATATTTTTCAATTTAAATTTTTTCGATATTTATATAATGTAATTAATGTGCTTTCATAACAGTCTCGAAATAAAATCATCCCAGTTGGTTTAAAAGTATAATTATATACTTTGTAAGTAGGTCAGCTTTGTTTAATGAAATTAATATTGTAAAAATACTCAGGCGAGTTTTATATAAAAAAGTAACTCAATTAAAAAAAAATCAAGTTATGTAATATATATAAAAGTCCAATAAACAGTTATACCAAGTAAAAGTTATAAATACTCTCCACTGTAGAAATAAAACAAAAAATTTAATACAATTTCAATGTATTGTATAAAAATACAACAAGCATTTACTATTTCTAAGAAAAAAATATTGCGCATATTTTCAAAAGCTCGAGCCACGCACATTGGCTCGAAAAAAAATTGAACACAAAACTAAAAAAAACAAATTCATTATATAATATTGCACCAATTAATAAGACGTTCATTGGCTTTCATCTTAATATTCGCCGGCGAAAGCCGACTCGAAAATTTTTAATTAAAAAAATTCGCGAAGAGACGAGTTAATCGCGGAGTTCACTCCGACCATTCGAGACGAGATTTTAATTTGGAAAACGTTCGCGAAAACTAGGCGATTTTCCCGCGGCCCCTCACCCCGCGGCCCTCCGGTTCGCTTTCGTGGAACTTTTCCCCGTTCGTTCGGAGAAAGTTTTTTCAAGTAATTTGCATTCGTCGGGTCGACGGTTAATTACCGACGTTCGTTCGTACGGCCATGATCGACTAATGCCGCCGCGATTACGACCGCCGTTAATTAATGTCCGACGGACAACTTTTACCGACGACGAAACGGTCAATATTGACTTTGTTTTCGTTTTTTTTTTGCGTCAGTTTATTTTCTCCGCTTCGCTTGCTGTCAGTGGTAGTTTTTTTTTTTGCATTTTTTCGATTGAACCTCTTGCGGCTATGATATGTATTCGAGATATCAAATAGAAAAAAATCCGTTTGTTCTGTATAAAATTGTAACTTTTGAGAAAAAAGTTTATTTAACTATTTACATTTACTTATAAATAATAATAATATACTTATAAATAATAATAACATACGTAAATACTTATCTCTCTTTTATTAAAAAAATCCGTTTTTAATTTAAATTATAATATTTGAAATTTATTATCTATAAATTTATAAACATTCACTCTCCTTTATTGAAATTAATATTTTCATTAAAATTATTACATAAAATTCCAAGTTGTTTCAAGATTTATGAAGAAATTCCGTTCTATCATTTTAATATAGCATCATAAAATAATTAAATATTTTATTAGAGCTTTGATCGTAATATTTACGAAATTCACGCTTGCAAAAAATAATCAAAGGAAGCACGCAATTAATTAAATAATATGAATATTACAAAACCACACAAACATACAATATTCTCGTTTCGCTTCAGGCCAACATAACGTTTCGACACAATCGAACACCCTCACGATTCTCCACTGTCGTTTTTCATATACTTTTTTCCGAAGTTTCAACACCATTTCCTTCTAATATTTCCAGACTCTAGATAGTCGAATGTAGACACGCTTTGTTTGAACTAGTCGAGAACTGCTTGTACGGGGAGAGAAGTCAGAGTCTATTTGCTCGAAAGATACGCGTCTCGGATGGGCGTTAATAATTCATTTTTGGTTCGCGGCAGAAATCCCCGCAATCTTTCCCGCCCTCGTAGGGCACAATGGGCGGGAAACGGAAGTGTCATCAGAAGAGGATTTCGCCGAAAGTTTTTCACCCCTCTCGGGCGAACAATGACGTCTATACCAGGGGCGGACGCGCTTACGCGAACGTTCACCTTCGTAAGAAATTTTTCAGACGACTCTATTTTGAGACTTTCGAATATCGAAAAGTATACGGAGTGTATACCAATGAAAAGTTGTGTTTTTAATTTTTTATCAAAATCAATAGGAATTGCAATTTTTTTTATAATTGATTGATATAATCCAGTATAATATGGCATTCAAATGAATTAACAATTAATCGATATAATAGATTATATATCACTTATAATCATTAGAAGATTAAAGACGTTAACTAAAATAATCGTCAAGTTTAAGTGAAGATCCGTCTTTACAATCGCAGTTAAACGGAATACTATGGGTAGGCCGACTCAAACAAGACGCTCGACGGTTCAAACCTATAATTAAATATTCAACGACACTTCAGAGAAGTGCTCGACGGAAATTTTGTATGTGAGCGTCTGCATCGTTAGCAGAATTGAAGTGTTTTGTAGCGCTAAAAGGGTTATAAAACGAACCTCTTAAAATATTAAAAGTAATTGCTTCTAGCACTAAACGAGAGCGGAAACTTTGTCGCCGAACAATCCTACATCGAACAACTTTAAACACGTCAAGTAATATATAAATTTGCAATGAAATATGATTTACCTGTTTTTTCTGTGAGGCGACAAGATACACATCTTCAATCTGCAACGAAAAGAAAAAAAAAAATTATTACACGTAGGTGATTATTATGAAGAAATCAATATGTTTATGGTCAGTATTGGATCAAACCTACAAGCATATTTGCGTTCAAGTATAATAGCATATTCGCGGATTATTCACGAGCTCAATGCAGGACAATTAACTGACGATCAGTGAATTTACGATGTGCATCCACTGATCCTGATTAACAGTCCATTGTTGCAGTTATATCAGCGATCACGCCGATACTGGCACCCGATCAACCGTTCAAAAATTGCCGCCATTTACTATCAAAATCAATAAATAAAACCGCGTTCAGGCGGAAATTATTTACTCAAATGATTTTTTCGACTATACGCAGTATTCAAATCGAGAAAAAAGGGGATAAAAAGCGTACGCGCACACAATAATTTGCAATTTCGACGAGTTTATTTTTTTTCGGTATGTGTATGTGTTTTTTTTAAAGCGGCATCGCGTGAGCTTATCGCCGAAAATGCTTCGGATTATTGAATATAAAAGACCGCTTTCAGTTTTCATAAAGACGGTAATTTTCCCATATTAATAATATAAAGCTCAGTCGGAAAAGTCGAAAAATCGGGTCGGCATTGTGTCGCCCGGCCAGCACGCGCGATTTTTCTGAGAACGATAGACGAAGGAAATTCAAAGTTTTTTTCAGGCCAGAGAAATTTAAAATGCGGAAAAATTCACAATAAATATGGTCCATAGGAGGAACGTATTGTGCGTGAAAAAAAGTACGACGCGTTTAATTGATTCACAATATTTATGAGTACGATAAAACATTTGAATAAATACGAAAATCCCACAAGCGATATTTTATTTTCACTGCGGAATATATCAAGTTGGCGACAATAAAACTTTCAGCCGGAATATACATAGTTTTCCTTTTTATATCGTACGATATATGCTTCATAGAATCGGAATTTTTATGATATATAGCTCGAGCACTACGATCCTAAAGAAAACAGTTACGATAAATTATGTGAAATGTATATTTTATGTGATCTAAGCGCGCTTTAAATGTGTTTAACGAAATGCAAAAACACAACTTTTGGTTTATGTTTTCGATAAAATACCTAAGTGATTATTCCAATATAGGTTTTATGCTCAGAAAATGACATATTGTGTTTGTATAAGTTCAAAAGCAATTGCTATGAATAAATTATGAGAAATTTAAGCAGTATATACACAGTGGTTCCTAAACTTTTCGAAATCGTGGTGCATTTTTGATCATGAAAAAAAATGTTGATTCACCAGAGTAAAATAAAAAAATATGCGGACATAATTTTAATTTTAAATTAAACAAATTTCATAACAGTAAAATAAAAAAAATAATTGAAGGAAAGGTATATGTATAATACGTATACGGAAAAATTTGTAACTAAAATTACAAATGGAATTTGTTTAATGTAAAAATCAATTAATGTGATACTTGAGCGTGCTGGATTTTGCAGATTTCAGATATATAAGGTCGAATATTTGGTATAGCGTATATAAGATACTATTTTCAAACATCCTACAATAGTGAAATATGTTTACAAAAGTCAGTTTAAAATAATGAGAATTTGATTAAAGCCGCCTCTTCGAATGTTTCGCCTGCATTAAAAACCGATTCATTACAGATTAAATAAGCAATCAATCACGAACACAAAATTGAACCTAACATTCCAGTAAAATATTCGAATTCACTAATATAATATTATAATACTCGATTAAAGCGGTATCAATTAGGGGGTGTTTTGTCGTCGTCGTAATAACCAAGCCTTAATTTTTACGATAGCTCGTTATCGGTAATTTGACGATGATCGACGACCAATTCTGGTCTGCATTTAAGGCCTATTAATTACTATTGAGGTGGCCTTATTACAACCCGTTCGCGATCGACGACAAATTGGTTGGACGTTGCGTCAACAATAAATCAATATACGAACTAGGTGAACCGCACAAATGTGGGAAACTATAACAAAAATTCATAAACTTTGACCTAATAAAATATGGTATTTTATAATATGCCGCTTTTTATGAGTTTACGTTTGTTTGAGTTTATTATTTTATAACATGTTTGTTTTATTGCTTTGCAGTAAAGTTTCGTCGATGGATAGTTTGTATTATAATAAATGGTGTGTATTTTTTTGTGTATAAAAAGCTGAAAGTTTTCTGGAAACACTCAAATCTTTTTTTAGAAACTGTATAAATTGTAATATTATGATGAAGTTCTGTGAAAATAAACAAACAGAATATTTATGCGTCGATGTGTGAAGTCTCGGTCGGAATTATTGTTCAAAGATTTTCTGAATTTTTTTGTAAGAAAAAAGTATATACTCTCAAATAACTACATTAACCTTTTGTACAATTCAAAATTGTGCTGAAAATTGACGTTTTGGACATGACATTCGTTTTTATTATATGCAATCATAATAAAGTCACTTAACGTAATATGTCAACACATCACGTATGGAATTTGCATATTTTTAACATTTATTCTGTTTCAACTGAAAATTCATATGCATATTTTCATGAAAAAAAATTCGCTTTTGTGTCATAAAAATGGCAAAATCCTATAAAGCCAAAAAAAGTTATTTGTCAGTGAAAATGTTAGTATAACGTAAATAAATATTATAATTTAAATTCGATACTATTATAATATCTATTACTAGATAAAGCCTTTTTAATGTGATGAAAATTTCGGATTTAATTCTTTTTAGAAAAAAAATTAAATTGTTTAATTTTATGATTACAGATTGCATGAATCGAAAATTTTTCATATTCTAATAAAATTTTTGAATTCAAAAACAAAATAATCAAAGAAAATCTCAAAACATCCCCTCAAACCGAAATCATACAAAACCCAAAAAAAAAACATCGAACTTTTCCCACAACACCCAAACGAACGTCGCACGTCAAACGCACACGCGCCAAAAGCGAAACGAATCGCGCAAAAGCGGCACCTACCACGACGCAAAGGTTAACAACACACCACCAACTCCTCCACCATCCGAGACGACGTCCGGAAAATAGCCCGGATAACAGAAGAGTGCAACGCGATGCACCCACCCACCCACCCACCCACGAG